>JADNYI010000104.1:0-142606 GCA_015501065.1 Infundibulicybe gibba
CCAGGTGGTTTACGAAAGCAATCGGACCCAATAGCCCACCTCATTCGTCAAAATATGGAGGATGTCGTTGCTGACGTTTTGTTCGTGAATGCTTATCCAGATAAACTCGAAGCTGCCAAGTCAACCACCAGAAGCCTTCTGAATCTCAGTAAAGAGTTTGGTCTCATGCACGTCTATGAACGCTTGCAACATGATATGACATACCTCAAGAAATTCCTCAGATTGGTAACCTTTGTATCAATATCCGGGGGGTGTAACTGATAATTGCATGTAGTCGACGCAACGCGCAAGCAACACACGCGGCGATATTCGGGCTATCTGCATTGCTCAGTGTGCTGCTCACTACCAAATCAACATGGGGGACCCCAAACCGTCAGCGGTTGGCTTGAGAAGAATCGATTTATCTTCCCAGGGGGTTCGTTTACGGTGAGATGGTCTTCGTTATTTCATATCCAACCCAACCACCCCACAATATCCCCATAGAAAGTTGACCGTAGCAAGCCCTTCCAGAATATCGCTGTCCTCTCCTCATTATCGAGCGCAATCTTTCGTGGGGCGACCCCTACTTTAGCACAGAAGCATGCCGACAAATTTCCGACTGCACTGGTGAAAGGTCGAACTGCCACCATGATCCCAAAAGTCATGTTGGTTCTCGTGGCGACAATAGTAAGTTTCGTGAAACCCGAACATGAAAACTAACAACCGCTGGCCTAGCTTCATGCCTCGATCCTCCACACGCAAAATCCTGATGGCCAGGCATTCGACGTGGGGGATATGAAGCCGATATATACTGACCTCAAGGGGGTATTGGATAGGCTCGAAAAGGAACAACCTGTGATTTATAGGGATATGATGGTAGATATATTCAAGGTTGTCTCGTAAGTGGGATCACTGCTGTGCGCGCATACTCTGAAAGCTAACTTTGAGCCCTAGCGGTACCGCTGCGCCCAAAGCTTCAGCTTCGAACGTCGAAGAGACTTATGAGTTTATCGACATCGAAAAGATGAAGAGGGCCAGTACCAGCTAAGTTTTCGACCATCTCTTCCTCATCCTACCCCCTCCACCATCATTATCTCCACGGCGCCTTCGTTTATCCTACAACCGGTGTCCCCACTCTATGATTTCCGCCCCAACATCTATATCAATCTTTTCTGTCATGTTCATTGTTACTGTTTGCTGAATAATGATGACTTGTATCTGGCCAAATTTCGATGATTAGGTGAAATTGGTGGTAAAGTTTCGATAACTGGAACTCAAGTTTGATAATTGGACGAAATTAGCGCTAAATTTCGATAATTACAGATTGAGTTTGATAATTGGACGAAATTAGCGCTAAGTTTTGATAATTGGAACCCAAGTCTGATAATTGGACGAAATTAGTGCTAAATGCTGATAATTGGAGATTGAGTTTGATAATTGGACGAAATTAGCACCAGATTTCGGTAATTAGAGGTCAAATGTGATAATCGGAATCCAAGTTTGATAATCAGATGAAATTAGCACCGAATTTTGATAATTAGAGATCAAGTTTGATAATCAGAATCCAAGTTTGATAGTTAGATGTCCAATAAAACTGTGGACCCCCAAAGGCTTAGATGGTGATATATGGTGATATATAATGGGTAAAATGAGCATGTCCAAATCTTCTCATCCCACTGCTCATAATTTGGAGATACAATTAGTGATAATTAGTGTCAATTAGCACCCAGGGGTTGGATATTTAGTGATAAAAACCCATAATGATAATTTTCGATAATTTTTGATAATTGACACAAACTTTGACTAATTAGGAAATGTAGTTTTTCCTGATGCCATCCTCGGGCTGTCCGACGTATCTGAGTGCACATTGTTTCGCATGCTGTATGTGATGGGTCATTGGAGCGAAACGCACGGTGGAGGATGACAGGACGAACATAATCAATAACGGTATCCCCCAGACCAACTGCGGCCCCTGCTGCCCTCACTGTTAACAGATGCAGTCAGATTCATGAAGTTTGAATGGATGTAGTAGCTGACGCAGCGTCGTATCGATGGCCCCTAGTGGAATTATCAGTGTTAGCCCTATCACGTCGCTTATCTTAATTTGAACTGACCAGGAGCGTAGTTGTTCACGGTGATGCCGTGTGGTCCCAGTTCTTGTGCTGAGATTACGTTGGTCAATGCAACCTCAGAGCTACCATTTACAACACCTACCAAGGGATTGTGTCATTCCAAGCACGGCGAACTTTGCGGCACTGTAACCACTAAGATTCGGAAGGGCTTGATATTTTCGTTTAGACCAACTGAAATTTGACAACAGCAGTCTCCATCACCTTTCTTTCCATCGATTGAGGCTCCGCCTATGATTCTCCCTCCCTTCCCCTGCTGGATCATCCTCTGCGCAGCGTGCTTATAACACAGAAAGACGCCGCGAGAATTGACAGAAAAGATTTTCTCCCATTCATCGAGCGTCGCTTCGACAAATTATGAGCCAGGGACACGCGCTCAGTCGATGTGGCTTACTCTCGACCAGCGGCTTCACCAGCAGCCCCGCAGCGTTTGCAACCATCTAAAGTGATCGCATCGGAATTAGCGGTGGTTATTCCTGAGCGAAATTCGCTATTTGGGGAAGTACCCACACAATTGAGATCACCAAGAGTTTCAACCGTATTCTCAACCAGCGCCTTAACATCTTTCTCCTCGGATACATCACCGATCATGACCATGGCCTTCCTACCCCTCTGAGTTATTTCAGCAGCGAGGGATTCAAGGCCTTCTTTCTCTGAGGGTAGGTCGTTGACGGCAACATCGAATCCGTCGCTCGCGAGCCGGAGGGCAATGGCTCTACCTATGCCTTTGGCCGCGCCGGTCACGATTGCAGCTCTGGATAGCGCCATGAGGGGATTTGTTGTTGGAGCGCGTTGGGAAACCCACTATTTAATCCTCGGCGGGGCTGGTTGGTAATGTGAAATAAGTCCATATGCAAGCTACATACTCATCAGCAAAATAGAATATTACTATAGCCACTATGGCCACTATGGTACACTATGGTATACTATGGACTAGTAGACCCTCACTATGGACTACTCTGTAGTAGTCTATAGTAATGTTCTGTTTTGCTGATGCTCGCCACTGGCTGACGGGAAGCTCGCAACAGATTTCTGATTTATCCTTCCAGAACGTTCGTGATGACCAGGGCTTCGAATTCCCTCCAGGATTATGGACGGTGTCCGACTGCTGTGGCGTAATTGATTCATGAGGCTGGGTGGATCATTATTGAAATAGATGTCCTCCGGCTGGGCGGCCTGACAAGCTGATCATGATCGATTTCAGACTTTTCAGCGATTCAGCACGGCTGCAATATCGATTTTTACGTTCTGCGATCAGTCACGGGTCTGGCCAACGAGTATGGAAGCCTAATAGTAGTAGTAGTAGTAGTAGTAGTAATATACACGGCATGGTCCACTGATTCCTGAACGCCGGGTCCGGCAATTATCCCGACGTGCGGCAAGCTCATCACGTCTTCGTCCCGGGCCCCATACCAGAGTATTCGGGCGTCGTTCGGCCAGTGGCTACATGTTCCCTACCAAAACGAGCACCTCCCTCACGATGTACTAGTAAGTCGTTCCGCATAATGGTGATCACCAGAATTTTGCTTTGGTAATAGTGCGGCTGTCTAGATTTTCCGATAGTATCCTTTTTGTTATCCTCCTGAGTCTGATTTCAGCGGTCTCCACAAAGGTCGGCACCTGCCACTGAATAAAATTAAACACATAAGAAGCACACGGAATCTCCCCTAATTCCGGCTTGCTTGCTTGTGTCTCGTGCTGAATCATACATATGCCGTTCCGCAAAATCACTCGTGACATCAAACTTACTGCCATTTGGCTCCATGAACGGGATCTACTCAGCCTCCTACCCAGGCCCACCTTCGCGGTTCAGGAGAATTTTTACCAAGTTCTTTTTTATCTTATCATATTCCTTATCTATTATTCCGAGATTTATGCGACAAGTTGTTACTCCTGAACCGCTCAGGAGGGCCTGGCACAAAACGTTTGTAAACAAGACCCTGCCACCGTGATGGTGACAGGCACGTGGAGCAGTACTTCAATAAGAACTAAAAAATATAATAGATAAGAATATGTGTTGTCCACTCTTGAACCATTCACTCCAATTGGTGTGCATTTAATAGCCCCACCAAGTTACTCAAATTCCTTTGCTTTGCAGCATCAAAATTGAATGGGAGCTCCTCTCTGAAAACACTATGTGCTAAGATTGGTAATCAATGACACGGATACCACTATATTATCGAAACACCGCTCCACGTGCCTGTCACCATCACGGCGGAGGGTCTTGTTTACAAACGTTTTGTGCCAGGCCCTCCTGAGCGGTTCAGGAGAACAACTTGTCGCATAAATCTCGGAATAATAGATAAGGAATATGATAAGATAAAAAGACTTGGTAAAAATTCTCCTGAACCGCGAAGGTGGGCCTGGGTAGGAGGCTGGGATCTACTAGCTTTGGCCGAAATCTTGGACTGTCTCAGGATCTCACGCCGCACATTCTATCGGATTTTGGACCTCCTGAGGACTATAGGCGGCCACGGATTCCATAGGTACTATGGCCGACCACACATTTTGTACTTTGACGATATGTATCGATTACCTCAAACGAATCATCCAGCACCGTCCGGATCGGTTTCTTGATGAGAGCTCTCCGTCATAGACGTCCCTTGGTCCGACACTGAACGACTAAAGGATCTTCCGATTTCTCGTCTCAGTTGGACACTCCACAACCAATCCCCAAGCCTGGCTGGGCCTGAGCTAAAGGAAATACAGCCTGATGATGTCACATACATGGCTTACGTAGGTAGCTTCAAAGAATAATCTCGTTGAATCGCTTACACTTTATATCGATTTTGTGTTTTATCGACTACCGCCAAACCTCAGTACTATGTGGTGCCCGGGGAGTCATGAGACTACATGAACACGGGTGTGGTTCGTGGCCGGATACGAAACTTAGCGGTAGTAGCAAGCCACAGACTTGCGGCGGAATATCCGTAGATTATCTCACATATTCTGGTCGACAGATATGCGGAAAAGTTGGCCATAACTCCACTCCGTCCAGGATCAAATACAGCAGTCAGGTTGCGGATGTTGGGGTTTAGCTTGCCATCCACCGGGAACCCATCCGAGGGATAAAAGTTATGTTGGTCCCGGGGGCATTTCGGGGACACTATCCCTACGAGATATTGGTAAAGGATGGTAGATATACTTGTCCGAACATCAGTGGCCCGTCGTGAAACAAGTTCTTGGCAATTCAGTGTCACTACTGACTAAAGGAACCAAGAGGAGCATTCTACGGCGGTTGGGTTATCAGCTAAATACTCGCCCACCATCAACCGTTATCTGTCAGAAATTGTTGGTCGCTATTGGTTCATGAATGACGAGCGGTACTTACACTTTGACCTGCAGACGCGAGGAAATATTAAGACTAAACAAGAATTATACAAGAATTCCTTACCAGTGATGTAGTGTGCCTCTCTCGAGGCAAGGTATGAGACAATGCTTGCGACATCCTCAGGATTCCCGACGTAGCCGAGTGCACATTTTTTCGCCTCCTGTATGTGATGGGTCATTGGAGCGAAACGCAAGGTGGAGGATGACAGGACGAACGTCATCAAGAACAGTATCCCCCCGACCAGCTGCGACCCCTGATGCCTTCACTGTCATCAGATACCGTCAGATCCATAGAGCTTGAACGGATGTGGTTGCTAACGCAGCATCGTATTTATGGCCCCTAGTGGTCCCATCAGTGTTAGCTCCATCATGTCACTTATCCTAATTTGAACTGACCAGGGGCATAGCTGTTCACGGTGATGCCGTGTGTTCCCAGTTCTTGTGCTGGAATTGCATTGGTCAATCCGACCTTGGAGATGCCAATTTACACCACCTACCAAGACACTGCGTCATTCCACGGACGGCGAACTTTGTGGCACTGTAACCACTATAATAGGGAAGGGCTTAACATGGCCGGAGTTTAGACCAATGGAATTCGGAAAACAGTAGCCATTACCTTGCTTTCCAGCAATCGAAGCCGCGCCTATGATTCTCCCCCCCTTCCCCTGCTGGATCATTCTTTGCGCAGCGTGCTTATAACACAAGAAAACGCCACGAGAGTTGACAGAAAATACTTGCTCCCATTCATCAAGCGTTGCTTTAATAAATTATGAGTGGGATACATGTTCAGTCGATGTAGCTTACTCTCAACCATCGGCTTCAGCAACAGCCGCCCAGCATTCGCAACCATCTAAAATGGTCGTATTCAGAGTCAATGATTGTTGCTTGGCGAAATTCGCTATCTGGGGGGAAAAGTGCTCACGCAATTGAGATCACCAAGAGTTTCAACCGCATTCTCAACCAATGCCTTAACATCCTTCTCCTTGGATACATCACCAGTCATGACCATAGCCTTCCTGCCTTTCTGAGTTATTTCAGCAGCGAGGGTTTCGAGGCCTTCTTTCCCTGAGGGCAGGTCATTGACGGCAACATCGAATCCGTCGGTTGCGAGGCGGAGTGCAATAGCTCTGCCCATCCCTCTGGCTGCGCCAGTAACGACTGCAACTCTGGATAGCGCCATGGGGAGATTCGCTGCTGGAATGCATCGGAAATTCCATTTAATCCGTCAGTCACTGGTGGGGCTGGTTGGTAATTATGTGAAATATAATCCATTTGTGAGCTGCATTCTCACTGTCGACCGACGAGGAGCCTGTAACAGATTTCTGATTTACCCATCCCCCGAAGTGTCAGTGACGAGCAAGTCTTCGAATTCGCTCCAGGATTATGGAAGATGTCTGGCGGCATTGGGGCAGCTGATTCGTGGATGTTGACGTCACCAATGAACAAATCAAATGTTAAAATTAACTCCAACATCTGATCATGATCGATTTCACACCACCGTAATATCGGTTTTTAGGTTCCGCGATTGAGTGTGGTCAATGGGATGAGCACCAAAGTACTCGGAAGCCACTCCCCAGATAGATTTGGTCAACGGCCGCTGGCGCATTCCCCGCTAACTAAAACAGTCAAGATGAGCGTCCCCTAGTGATAGCCAACATGACCACGATATTGTCTTGGGATAATGCGCTTGCAGGCTTAGTGGCAAGAGCGGGCGTTGCTTGATCGGGTAGTGATCGAGTTTTCTGTCGATAGTATCTCTTGTTATCCTTCGTGATTCGGCGGCAGCGTTTGACTGAAATATCTTCTACTGTTGACTGGGGTTTGCAGACTCGTGCAAATTCGGAGCGGTGTGATCTCAGTGGGAGCTCTGTTGAATCCGTTCTACCCATTAACCGTAGTTTCCGCTAGATCCCGCTGGATAAATGTCGCGTTAGTCTTAGCATAGTTAATAGGTGGTCAAGGACTGCTCCACTACGAAATTTAGTAATAGTGAGCCACAAACTTGCAGCGGATCTTCGTAGATTATCTCAGTGGAACATCGGTGTCGAATTGACACCATATTCTCCAAGCACGCTAGCCAATAGCTATGAAATCAGCTAGTACATAATGCGGAAGGTACGGTTGTGGAGGAACCTTCCATCGCGGCTGAAATATCTTCTTAGGCTTTCGATTCCAAACTTCACAACGCATCTAAAAGAAATATAGCTTGTTGATGTTACATGGCTTACACAGGTAGCTTCAAGGAATCAACCTCGTTGAATCTTACATTTCTGTATTTTACCAACTACAGCTAAACTCCAGCACTATGGTCCAGGAAGGATGCTCCCAAGGTGGCACGGATCCTTCGGAGGCGGGACTTTGAATGATGCCGCTGCATACTCTTGGTTCGATTACATTTTCGTCCACAGCTTTTTCGAAGTTAAATCTTGCGAGTATACAGGCCCGGGAGCATTTCTGGAATATGAGAAGAAGATGTAAACGAAGAGATTTCAAGCGTGACCGTGTTTGTCGCACCTTGGTCCACATCGAACCTCAGGAAATCGCTTACATAAGATTAATGTGCACTTGACCATGGACCACCAACTACCGTATATTCCGCTTGAACTCATTCAAGTTATCGTCGAGCAGCTAGTCGATTCGAAAGCCACACTGCGCGTCTGTGCCCTCGTTTGCAATGCCTGGCTTCCTATCGCATTCCGTGTGCTGTTCTACAGATTTACCGTTCGTGTGTATGCCATGTCCGACGACGACCTCCACAAGCTGCATGCTGGTCACATATTCCCCCACTACGTTTCTTGCCTTAACATCAGGAATAGCCCCGGTAGGGGAATTTCACCTGCCACCTTTGAAGGTATCTTGTCGTTGTTTGACCATGCTACCAGAATATCCATGACCCACTACGAACTCGGACCTATCGCTCACCTCGGCTTCCTCCACCAAACACATCCACACCTCAGGGAGCTTGAACTTATGTCGACCTCCTTCACCTCCGTCCGCAGCCTCCAGACATTTATCGCAGCTTTCTCTCATCTTGAGCACCTATCCGTGTCTTTCTTTGGCATGCGATTTGAGCCCACAGATACCGATAATCACAATCCTAATCATCGCCCCCCGCCTCCGCGGCTTTCCAACCTTGCGTATAAATTCAGTGACGCTCACCGCACGTCATTCTTGCGCTGGCTCTCCGATAATCAGCCCACAATCCAGCATCTCATACTCCGTTCTCTCTCCATTGATGAACTTGAGCCCGCGGCCGCGCTTCTCCGTGCCATCGGCCCACACCTCCGTAGCCTTGATATCTCCTTTAGGGGCACGAGCCCCCACCAGCCCCAGACCCCCACACGCCTACCATTGCAGTCGAATATTCACCTGCACACCCTGCACATATCCCGTATCCCCTTGTCCTTCGCTGGCCCCATCCCCCGCCTGTGCATCCCCCCCACTCTGCTCGACTCCACCTGCCCCACAATTCGCTGCATCGCCTTCCAGCTTGAGCCCAGCGACACCACTGATGGACCAGCCGGCTCCTTGAGGTGGGACGAATTCGACGCGATGCTGGCCCGCCGGGTGCCCGCCCTCGAATGTCTCCACGTGCGTGTGATCGACAAGCGGTTGTACGAGCACTCCCCGTTCATGCGCTCGGTCCTGGGGGCGCGAATGACTTGGTGTTCACGGCGCGGCGCCCTCCGCGGGATGGACATGGCGATCAATCACAGGGAGCTCGGGGTTCCCCTGCATGAGCGGCTGCCGCTGGTTCCAGCCTCTGGATGGGTAGCTGCTCAACGTGTTCAGTAGCATTCTCCGTGACCATAAGTTGGTCCGGATTCGTCGGCTCCTCAGCACCGATCTGCGCCGGTGCCCCACAATGGCGCCGATCTTCATCTACCACGCTCATGAGCCGTATCAGGGTGCACCCGCACTCGGGTCCCCGATTACATATTCCTGCGTCATCTATTTAGAAGTCAATGATGATCATCGCCGTACACTGGATATCCGTCCGATCCACCTCACTTTCAACGAACTGTCTGACCACCATCGCCGTTGTGCATGTGTAGGGTGGTGCTGGGGAGTAGCGCTCGAACGCAACGGTCCGCGGAAGCTCTCAAACGGAGGGATATTGTAGGAATTTAGGGGCAGTATTGCAGCGGGTGTTGATAATAATGTTGTCTGGTAGCATGGCTCAATCCGAACCCGGGGGCCGCCCAGCGTATTAGTATTGATAAATCCACGATACAAGAAAAAAAATGATATAAAATCTGGACACGAGTATGCGGATTTGAGAATTATACACCATTCCGACCACTCTGCACTATTAGGCACTCGACAAGAGTAGTACATAACTCCGAGAACTGGCAACCCAGCATCCCCGTGGGACTCAAATGCTGGTAGCGCCATCCCCAGCGGAAATTATTTGAGGGTTAACGTACTTCCTCGTCACGCCTCAGGAGTCAGCGATCCCGAGACTAGTCTACTGAGTATTTAGTGTCGGTCGCCTGTTGAACGAAGCTCCTCAAGTTGTCAGGCGAAATCCAGAGGCTGTAGGCAAACACGTACAATTTTCCAATACTAGTACATATATTTATTGATTCCCTTCGCAAACTCCAGTGTCCCCATCACGACCCGGGCTCGGTTATCACCCGCCTTCCCCATACGCACCCGGCGCTTCGTTTGGCGTTTGGCTCGTTATCACCATAGTTGTTTTCCGTTCACACCGCTAGTAAATCATAAGTCGGGATAAGGTGCTTGACATAGTTTTCTCCCTAGCGGCATGGTGTTCAAGTTTATAGCATGCGCGCTAACGTATTAACCGGCCTGACCGTGGGCTGAACGAGCAGCGGCAGATTTTGTCGCGTTACTTACTACTCACATAAAAATAATGGGTGAACATACAAGGGGTATATATACCTAACGTGCAACAAATGAAAGCCAAGTTGGGTCTGCGCGCACTGCACGTAACCAATCCATTTAATCTCATTCCAAAAAATCTCCACTGTGAGAAGCGGAACTTGGGGAAGCAGGGCTGGAGTAACTCATATCTTGAGAACCCAGCTGAAGCCTGAGCGCTGACGCTCGTGTGTTTATCTTCCTAGACCCAGGTCTCGATTCTTTGCGCGGACAGGATGGAATAGAACTTAAGCATCCGAGCCAGCTCGGAGCGTTTGTACTCATGTATTTCAAACGGTTGTTGGCATCATGGCAAGTACCGCGACGATAGAACGGTTAATGAAAAAGTCTGGCAGGTTCTTCATTTCATTTCATTACGAACTTGGAAAAAAAACACTTTCATCAGAGTCATACACATCACCTGGCCGCCGGTAGCATTGTCCGACAGGCCTCGCCGAGCGGCCGGGTGATCGTCTTAGGCTTCCGATTCCTCGTTTCGATTCGAGGCTTCGCAGTCAATCTAAGGGAAATAGTCTGTTGATGACACATGGCTTCGTAGACAGCTTCAAGGAATCAATCTCGTTGAATTCTCACATTTTATATCAACTTCCGTGTTTTATCAACTACAGACAATCTCCAGCACCATGGTCCAGGAAGAACATCCAGTCCAAGGTGGTATAGAGCTTGAGACGAGACGCCGTATCACGCTGCTGTGTTGAGGGTGTCCCATGACCGAACGAGGGCCTCGGTTTCACGAGAGCGGGGTTTAATCGTGCATTTGAAAGGTAGGGGATGACTGTATTCAGAATATTGTTATCGCATCCGGCTGTCAGATAAACGAGCGGTAACCCCACCAGATAAGTGCGGAATGATACTCTTGGCTTGGTTCGATTATATATCCATCTTCGTCTATGGCTTTTTCAAGGCTGAATGTCGCGAGTATGGATGCCGCAGCGATCCATAATGAAGAAATAGCCATATGGCGCCCGGGGCATAGTCTGGGTGGGTTCATTTAACTATAACAAGACTCGCAGCGAGCTGCCCACCTTCGCCCAAAACCAAATACAGCCGTCGGGTCGCGGATGTTGGGGTCTAGCTTGCCATCCTTCAAGAATCTATCTGGATAAAAGTTATGCGGGTCGGGATACATTTCCCTTTGCGATTCAGCCTGGGTCAAGCGTGAATTGGCGACGTTAGCTCACTCGTCATGGAGAATAGCCCTATTATAGTGTGAGTGGCAATTCAACGAACAATAGGGGAAACAGACCATGCGTTGCCAACAACGACGGAATCAGCAGGTAAGCGGTAGCCCTTATAAATATCATCCGTTCCCAGATAATGTGGGATGGCTAAAGCGCCTAGTGAGCTTGATTGGAGGGGTAGTACTTTTGTAAATACCAATGGGGGTAACAGGTTGCCACCTTGAGATATATTAACCAAGGATGCGTCTCTAGGCAGATTTATCTTACCGCAAAACTTCTTTGACGAGTGCCGCGAGATACGGAAGTGATGCTTCATCATCAAAATCGGGTAGATGACCGGGTGCAAGAACTCGATCCAATTCTTCCTGGGCTTTCGCTTGAGCCTGAGGGAAACAAACCATGGCAAGGACGAAAGTGTTTAAAGCGGAAACCGTGGTATCAGAGCCAGCTATATATTGAACAGAGTAATGAGACCTTAATCAAGCGGCCAGGTAGGAATTACCTGTGTATAAATTGGCGGCGGTCTCCTGAATGATTCTTTGTTGATATTCAATGTCGCCGGTCTTATCTATATTCGCTACCAATATGATGTGAATGACGGCTCCGTTGCAGCCCCACTGGCCTACACAAGAACTTGGGTATTAGGCATATATCGGTTGCAATCAGGAGGCCCACGATAGTACGCTGGATAACGGCGAACGGCGCCTCAATCATCTTGGTGGCATGTTCGTGCCACTCCCGTGCCTTGCGCTTGAAACTCGCGCCGGGCATCCATTCTGGCACGTATTTTAGAAGAGGGATGGAGTCGACCAAGAATGTTCCAGGAACAGCAGCCTCGACAAGCCCGTAAATGGCCTTTTCTGCGGTATAGATGTATGGGTCGTTTTCTGGGAGGACGTTGATCCCATATCCAATGGACATGGTAATGGCGCCCGCCATACTACCCAAACCTCGTAAGTTTGATACGCTTCATAAGTGACTGGTACGAACTGTCGTAGATGGATCATAAAATCATCGGGCGTGTCCAGAAGCCGCTGGAGCATTTCTCGGGTAACTCGTATCTCTTGCGGTTGGTAGCGTATCGCAGCAGTTGGGTGGAATTCTGACACGAAATAAATATATTAGCTTCCGGTTCTTGAAACGAATTTACCACCAACCTTGATGAAAAAGTCTCCTATGAGATCTCCAATAGTCCCCGTAGGGCATAAATGCAAACAGCCACGCCCATCCCATACTAATAATAGTGAGACGCATAGCGGAAACCGGGATTTTTGCACCTACAGTTCATTGATCATTGGGTACCGAGGTCTATGGTCTAATTATTTGGAGAATTGCCCATAGATCGGACAGACACACCGGCTAGAGTAAAGCGCAGATCTTTTTTCGAACTTGTGGGTGAGGGCCATCGCTTGCGCGTGGTATGACCGAGTCCGATACTTGGTAATGGAAATTACAAACTTATTTTGTCAGAATACTCAGAAATTATTGTGTATTGACAAGTAGACGCAACGGGGTAGGGGAGTCAACAAGCATCACGTTATAAACGGGCAGAGGGTGGGAGGTGGTGAGGCTAGATGGGAGTATGACAACACTCAGTGATGCGCTGGACCCATAGCATGGGCGCGACTAGCGGTGCTCGAGGGTGTTGCGCTGAGGGTGGGAACAGAACGCAGGGGGGGCGCGTTAGGGCTAACGCATGTGGGAATTAGGGTATAACTTACTGTGAATCATGTATGCCAGAGGGTGGGCGTGGCAGGGCCGAGCACGCGACAGTGTTGAACGCAGCAAAGTAGCATGGGGGGTTCAGGCTGAGAGTGTGGTACTGAGGGTGGAACAGAGATGCGAGGGGGCGCATTAGAGCTAAGGCATATGGGAATGGGGGCATAACTTACCCGTTATGGTCGAGCACGGGTAAACCGTGGTGGCAAAAGTCACGACCATACCCACACCCGCGAACACTGCATCTGCGAAGGGTGCGGATACGATACCGCGCCGATTCACCACAGCTCACGGCACCTCGTTTCACCTCGCAACATCGTTGAATCAAATGATGTGGTGAATAACACCGTGAGGGTGGCGGGAGTGCAAGCACAGTACCGTACTATATTCAAATGATCATGCAGGTGTGAGGCGCATGCTGGCGGATGAAGGTGTAGGCATCAATGGATGAGTGTCGGGGTGTATTGGCAGACAGGCACGCAGGCATTGGAAATGGGTGGAGGCGTATGCGGGTAGGCGGGTGTGTGGCACCAGTGGAAGGATAAGGGGGGAGTAAGCGAGGCCCACTCCGTCGTCTCGTTCATGCATGTCATTGGCCCATTCATGCGGGGTCTTGCTCGTGTGAGCTACTTCGCTATCAATATCAATTTGGAGCAACGATAAGCTGTTACTCACAACAACCAGAGCAGCGACGATTTCACCCATTGCCTGGATGGAAATGACGGCACCGCCGTACCAGAGGACATACTCGATGGCTGCTGGGAGACATCCCAAATGAACTTGTGGTTGAAGGCGGAGACCTTGATGTCACCAGTCTTGATATGAATTTGTGGTTAGCGACGGGTAAGTTGATATCGCCGCTCTCGACGACACCGGCGGCCTGGTCGATATCGCAGACACTGTGATTAAGGACGTTCACGTTAACATCACCGAGCTTGACGGCGGTGGCAGACTGTCCTGGGTAGGGCACTGCGGTGGAAAGCCCGGAGAAGACCAAGGAAACCTGGAATGGGCGGTGATGATGTGCGCGAGGGAGATGACTGGGTTGCTGGTGACGGTATCAGAGGCCGGCATGGGTCGGCTTGGCGATGGAGAAAGTTGACCTGATTCAAACGAATCCATTTTTCAATCTCAGCAGGCGGCCATCACCGTAAGGCGCAGCGAGCTTCAAACTCATATCACCGCACTTAATTTCTGATGGCAGAGCCCATCCCGATACAATAACCGAGTCCTAAAATATACATTTTGGACTCGGAATTGTCTTATGTATCTACAGACCGCATGGGCACTGTTGGACGCGGGATACGCCGTGACCGTTGTGTCAGAGAAATGGGCCTCGTTGGAAGACCGAATTACCTCCCAGATCGCCGGCGCATTGTAATTCAGCAATTGTCTGAATATTTATTCATTTAGGTGGGAATGGCCCCAGCGGTGTGCGGAAAACACACGAACTTGATCTCGCTCGACAACTCGAAGCGATGGTGCATGACCACCTATCGCGGCCTCGACAAGCTCATGCACGCCCTCGCCGCCTAGGAGCACGGGGTCCGGATGCGGATGGCGAACTTCTTCTTCAAGCAGAGCATCCACAAGAAGTGACAAGATGTCTGGTCAGCTGGAGAAGATGAATGAGATTGCTGCTGTCCCCGATGTTCGTCCCGCTTTCAGCTCCCGACGTGTTTAGTTCCTAACCGTCTCCCCAGATCCAAGGATTCAAGCACGATTCGACACTCGTCAAGACCCACGCCGTCAATCAGGAGGCCGGTGTCGTTGATTCGTACCGCCGGCTTGCACCTGTCATTGACACGGACCAATATATGGGATGGCTGCGATCGACGGTGATCGCGAAGGGCGGGAAGCTAATCACAGCACGAATCAATGGGGACTTGTTGGAGCAGGAGGACAGGCTGCTGGCGAAGTATGGGGCCTGGGCGATCGTGAACGCGACTGGGCTTGGCGCGTATGAGACTGCTGCTGATCACTCCGTCGTCCCGCTCCGAGGCGCTCTGGTTCGTGTAATCAACGACGGAAGCGATTCCCGATCGTGAAGGAGGCACTGTGTGTGTCGCATGATGACACGCATGGAGCAGAGGCGGAGGACATTGTGTTCATCGTTTCCCGAAATGACCGCACGCTCATTCTCGGTGGTCAGTCCGCGCGCCGGTCTATTCTGAACACCATTCTCACATTTGTATAGGTCTTGTCCAGCCCCACGTCCACACTCTGGATCTGACGATCGACAGCCCGGAGATCGTCCGAATGCGAGATCGGTGCAACAAGTTCGTTCCTGGGTTGGAGAATGCCGAGCTGGACCCAGTGCCATTCGTGCAGGGCCTCCGTCCATTCCGTGACACGAATGTTCGGGTTGACTGGGAGCAGCGGCTAAGGGCAGACGGGACGCATAGTCGCATCATCCACTCGTATGGACAGGGCGGGAGCGGATTCACACTCTCGTATGTCGTTTCACCGTTTTGGGACCTTACTGATTGTCATTAACTGGATTTGGGTGTGCTGCCGACGTGCTGGAACTTCTCTCTGAGCTGGAGAAATCCCCCTACCTGGAGCGCGCAAACCTTTAGGCTCCAATGAAGTATCACTAATTATCACATACCCCTTCGCATTAAATTACTCCAAAGAGATTATTATCATGACATATTACGCTGGGTGCGACCACCAGCGACTCCTTGATCCACCAACGTCAATCCTTGTTAACCAGTAGTATTTGACGCTGCTCATTCCTGGGCACCCCCTTGTCGGCTCATGGGCTCCACACGGTACAAGGAGTATTTACTTCATGCACCTCAAATGCAATCCCCTAGGAATTTGATAAGATGTAGTGACATCACCTAGTAGACGGAATCTTGCTCGCGCGCTATCATCGGTACCAGCGAAACACAAAAGTCAAGGTTTTATACGCTACGTCGCAGCATACGATGCTTATAAGGCCATCCACTCACTTCAGCATAAAGGGATCGTACGCCTTACGATCCACTGCCTTCGAGCATTACAGCGGTTTCAGAAAACCTTGAGACAAACAAGTTTTTGAAAAAATGTGCGCACACCGCGCAAAACCGCGCGAGGTATACGTGATGACGTCGCACCTTTAGTTAGACACCTAGTAACCACACGTGTGGGGCCGGATGAATAAAACACAGCAGAATGTAGTTGGGGGGATGACGTCACCACCGATTTTGCGCGGGGTGCGAGGACGCGCGTCTGATTTTTAAAATTTTGTTTGTCTCAAGGTTTTCTGAAACCGCTGTAACCTCATCAAGCATTGAATTTTGACCTGCCACGACCCCTACCACTTACCCACGGCTCGTCATGACCCACAGGCGCCCCACGATCCGATCTTGCCTGTGCTATAATTATCAATTGACAAATGTTGCGCATCATCGATCAACTTGAGGCATCGAACTTCAAGCTTTCAAGGCTCCTGTTCTTATTTAGGATATTTGGAAGTTGTAGGCAAACACATATAATCTTCAGGATTGCTCTCGCTTAAACGCGTCCAGTCACTACTCCGCCGCGCTCATCATGCATTTTCACTACATCCTAAGTCAAGCGGCTTGAGCTCAGCAACAACTTCATTCAATATCCTACATTCAACATTTAATATCAAGTACGGATCTGCAATCGATATCCAATCCAACAGAGACATCACCATTTCATTTATCCGAGCCTCCCGGCCCTTAGAATTCATAAATATTAATCACTCTGTACTTTGAATGCTTACCTTCAAGCTTAGTCCAGCTGCCACGTCCCTCAATATTGTATCCTCCGGTTATCCGGGAGTTCAGGGGGCCAGTCAAGCGGGGGTACTCAGGTTTGTCGAACAGAATTATGATGGACATGGACCCAATTAAAGAATCGGTTGCAACTGCGACACTCTTGCCAAGTGGGAGTTGTTCCACCGAGATGGGTTTGAGATTGTAGCTTATGAAGCGGTTGTTGCCGTATGGGATCTCGTTGTCCTTCGTCTGGCGGAGAATTCTCCCTCAAAGACATAATGGGCCTTGTCGACGCGGAAGATCGCCATAAAGGTGCTTTCACTTGTGGCTATAATCGTTCCGTTTGTACTGGTTTGAGAGGTGGGGTCGGGACCAGGAGACTGTCGGGTGGAGGATGATCCATCGTTCCGCTAGTACCTAAGTCGGTGGGAGCCATTAGTTCATTATCAGCGCTCAAATCATCGAGAACTCACAGGAGGTTTTTAGGGCTTGTTTTAGGGCTTGTTGGGTCTTTAATGACTACTAGAACTTGTTCTTTCATGGGCCATTTATATGCCCTCGGTCAACCCAACCAAGTAACTAGGTATGCTGTTCATAAACCCATAAATGGGGGGTGTTTGTCAAAATTTCCACACCCAGGGTGCGTGGCATCAGTTATGCACTTTGCAATTGAATTCCACTTGCCCAAGCATGCTAGATGTGCATACTCCACTGGGTCATCCTCGCTTCAGCTTAATGATCCTGTGGAGCTGACTAGGATATCGAAGATCCTCAGTGACAGCGCTGAATCAATGACTACACACATGGTCAGAAATGGGGTTTCTTTCTGGGCCTTTCCTGAGGTGCACAGAATATGCTAAATATTACCTGGAACTTCGTTGGTTCTGTATCTTGAAGCCCCATTCGCATACTTGACAGTTCTTGACACACATACCGAGTGCGCTCGTGTGGTGTGTGAATCACGATTGTGTCCACACCGAATCTCACACGGAGGGCAATATATAGCGTCTATTGGATCAGATTGTGAGCAGTTGAGGAATTTCGGATATTTGTTTGCAAAACCCATCTGAAGGAGGGCGCACCGCCAGGTCGAGGGCTCGACGGTTTGCCCAATCGGCGCTTCGATATATATTGACTACCCGAATGTCCTCTCCGAGCTGGGAACGGAGCTAGA
The DNA here is from genome assembly GCA_015501065.1 of Infundibulicybe gibba. Lineage (NCBI taxonomy): Eukaryota > Fungi > Basidiomycota > Agaricomycetes > Agaricales > Omphalinaceae > Infundibulicybe > Infundibulicybe gibba. The sequence goes on from JADNYI010000104.1 coordinate 18,149, forward strand.
CCAGGTTGGAACCAAAGTCGCTTCACGTCCCACTTGTGCTAGAGCCGTTGCTGCGAATTAAGAATCTAGGATGCACTTTGACCATAAAAATCGATGCCGTATTGGGGCACTAAATGCCCAGGTGGTCTGGGTGGTACACCAGTCGTATCTGGTTCTGGTGGCACCTTGTGGGGCCCATTTGCACGGATATAACCAAACTACATTCTGAATGAACTCGCCACCCACGGTGCTAGTGCGGGAGTTGTTCGATAATCACTTTTTAATCACAATCACACAATTGTAACTCACGAACAAATGCATTGTGGTATACATCAACAAGCGGGAAGTGACAAGGCGATCGATAATAATATTGCGCAGCTGACCAGGATCAAAGACTCCTAGGAATGAGCGGTGCTGAATTGATGGCTATCCACATGGTCAGGAATGGTGTTCTACTGTTCTCAAGGCGCATAGGATACAGTAAACATAGGGTGTGTCTCCGTCGGTTCTGTATAAGCCCCATCCACATACTTGACAATTCTCAGAATGTGAAGTTAATATATCGATATTGAGCATTATTATATGGAGGAGTCTGAGATACTTGCTCACATTGGGAAAGGACACACCAGGTCCCACGGGAATTTTGAGTAAGGATGAGGATACCATCCCAGTGCGATGTACGCCCCCTAAAACGGCTCCCTTCCTCCAGGGTTCAGCAATGGGCTCAGTAGGCGCTTTAGTATGCCCACCTGAATGTTCCCTTCTGGCTTGAGGACGGAGCTAAGGCCAGGTTGAAATCAATGTTGTACTACGCATCTCTCATACCAGAGCTGCCAGTGTTGCGGCGAATTAGAGCACCTTTCAACTGGAAAATGAATAAGACATCGGGACACTGAATGCCCAAGTGGTATCTAGTGTAGAATACTAGTGGTATCTGGTTCCGGTGGGATTTTGTGGAGCCCACTGACATGGATAAAACCACACGTTCTGAACAAGCTCGGCACCCACGATGGGATACTGGATTGATGTTCAATAATCATCTTCAACGCTGTCATACAATAATCACTTACCAACGGATGATGTACGTCGAAGCATCAAAGTCCGGAATTTAATTCCATCTCAAGATAAATTAGGTCCCGGGTTTACAGTGGACCGGTGTCGCGGACTTACCGGTGATTCCAGTCAGATATCTTTCCGAACCTCAACGTCTACATTCTTGATGATGGAAGCGAGGGGCAATAGGACTGAATTAGCTCTTAATTTTTGAGGGAATGGATGCAGATACCAGCTGATCATGCACATGGTTTTTGAGGGGACACTATTCGCCTCAGCCTTAGAGTGTCAAAAATCAGCCATTTTGGAGCCATGCGCGCTCCTGAGGAATGAACACGGCCAGAGTCATCCTAATAGCATAAGTAATACCGCCGGATACAATTACCCATTGTAGTTAAAGCCCTGGTCCAGGAAGCACCTTGGTGAGTCTTCACAACTTCGTTGTGGAGCCATGTCAAATGCAAGAGGGATACACCACCTTCACTCGTTCAATGGGTTCTATAGAAAAATTGCCGCGTAGGAGGCCAACAGGGCCGATATGGAGGCTCCGACTTACCGGCCCAGCTAGGGTCTTGTGCAGAACAACTTTACGGTGATTTGGATTCGTCACTTTGGTAGCATGCTGTGTTTATTTATATTTCACTCACACGTCATTAATGATGGGATTTTAGCCCCAAAATCAATATGCATTCACAACCTGAGTCGAATCAATATTATTTCAGGTTCGGTGTTCCACCGCTTCCCAGCTTCAGCGATTTCGGTCATAACCTTCCTGCCCTTTGGAATTATGGAGGCGGTGGTAATTGCGGGTTAGTTAGTGAAAGAGAATCAAACTGAATTGAATTGTGCATATGGTGGTATACAATTATATACGCGCCAATAACTTGTTGAAAGATCGAAACTAGCGGACACATCCTGTGGGGTGCGAAACAGCCAGAATGCGGACAGCCCATGAGTGATATATACAATGGATAGGCGATGGATAATAGCACCACTCCACCAGCAAACAAGAGACTCGCAAGGTACAGGCAGGGCCGTTCGCCAGTAAGTTTGAGGAATGGGGCTAATCAACCCAAATAACCTTTTTGGGATCAAACCACGCCCTAGGGGTGTACCTCTCCCCATTCTCATATGGCGCATCCATCCTCGTTTGAACGGATCGGTGAATTTTTGGAGTACCATTCTCGAACGGAATGGATCGCCCTCTTCCCAAGTTGAACCTATATGAAGAGACCCACTCAAATTTACCATCTGGTTCAAGCTCTTGGCGACGTTGCTCGATCGGGATGTATTCTAATAACCACCAGAGTCGTGCAAGGCTGAGTTGATCGTAGATGGGGGAAAGTGCGTCCGCGAGATCTAGTTCTTCCTCTGACTCGACAATCGGATGCGCCGAGGGACCATCCCCGTCGGCATAGCTTGGAGGAACGGTTTCTTTCTTTCCGTTCTCCTTGGTCACCAATGGTGGACCTGCGATGCAGGATGAACCGACGGGGAGCGCAGGCAGGCGGGGGCGGATCTTTGGGAACAAGTCCCCAGGGTTGAGGCCAACATCGCGGAGTCCTTCCGTGTTAAATAAGATGTCACTGTGTGTCTTGAAACACTCCCTAATCATCCACCGGAGGGGAATGCGGGCAAGGTTCGTTGTGGTGCTATTTGGCACTAGTGAAGAAATGTCAGATGCTGATTACGCGGGACCACTGGACAACGCACCTGATCCGCCACCGATGTCTGCCCATGGTCATGTCAGTGGGATCCAAATTAAGTGCGGAAGTGAACACTGACCACAATGGCAGCCCGCGAACCAAACCTATTGCCTCACATGTTAGGGTATTGATTCAGCACTTGCGTGACACGCACCTCTTCGACGTCGGTCCGTGTATTGCGACCCTTTCCATATTTTCTCTCCATTCCTGCGTATTTCTCCTCCATTTCTGCATGCATTCCTTCCATTACTGCATATTTACTCACCATTGCCCTGAGAACATTTTCCCAATGCGTATGATTTTTCTTTGGCTTCTGATCTGTAACACTCAAATTCTAATTCGCAGAGATCAGGTTTATTCCAAAAGTTCGCTGTAAATTTGGCTCGGTGCTCGTCAAGCGCGAGTGCGCGCCGGAATGTTTTGATACTCGTGTTGGAACTCGTAAACGGGAGGCGTTTCGGAATCAGGCCCACGGAATTGACAGTGTCCCTGCTCTACTATCAGATCGTTACTACTACCGTTGGGATTGAAGAGCCCACCAGACCCCGATAAACTCAATGTCAACATCAATGGAAAAGGTTTTCTTGAACGCGTTGGACTGTTCCGTATTTCACCTACAGTTTTGCATCAAGAACTCATACCCTGCTGTATGGGGATGAGGGTATGTATACATGCGGAGCTAAACCCGAACCTACCCATGACGTGGGCATCGAGATCCCATGCGATTGCTTCGTCGAGACACTATAAGACGTTAGGTGCTTTAATATTCTGGTCAATCCCATGATGGTACCTTGGAGACTTTCGCGGCGAGAAACGTAGTAATTTTCGATGGCGATGTATATGTCCCTATTCCAGCCTGTGGATATGTGATGGGTTATAGCTGTGGCCAAAACACGGGTGAGTATCGTAGCTCCAGGCACGCGCAGATGGTTCGCTCAGCTGGTTGGAGCCTTGGATCCAAGGCCTGCCCAATCGCCTAGCATGCAAAATTTTATTCTACCTACATACATACTGCGCCGCTGAATAAAATTCCATACAGTCTCCTATGAGCCCAACATGAGTTGCAAAGATTGGAATAATACGTACCCTCCGCGGCTGTTGGTCTCTGCCGCCCTGGAGTGCCCCCGTTGCCTCCGCCTCCGCCTTCTGGTCAGACTTCTCCGGCTTGATTCGCTTCTTACCCCTCCTACGGGAGGTTTGGGTCCGCGGCCCCATGAAGAAGGCTATGATTCCGACCCCCTAAAGCAATGTAAGTACTTTGTCATATATGGGTACTTACTTTTCGGCACCCACAACTTGAAGTAATTCTATTATTACTTATAATATATCTATATGTGTGCGACAAGAGAGTGGACCATCTCTCGCGAACGAGAGATGAGGATTGTGGTCGTAGTGGCGGAACAAAAGCGGGCCGTCCCCGACTCTCTTGTTTACGAGAAAGGGGGTGCTGGTAGCGTAATGAAAACGAGACACTAACCCTCTCATTTGTGGATAGGTGGCAGTGGTGGCGAATCCAAGCCCTGAGCTCTCCCATTTACGAGAGAGCATATCTGATGTGGTGCCAGTGGGACTCAGACCTTCCACTCTCCCATGTAATGATCAGGGAAATCATTCACCTCGCCTGATTATGTTGAAAAATCGAAGGTGCAAGAACAACCGTGTGCATGCCATGAGAAAAAAGCGGTGTGTGTGTGTGCATAGTATGAAGGAGCACCAGGGAATCCTGATGTCGGCTGTAAATGCAGCTGGACGGGGGTGTTTGTATGTATTGTTTGATGATATCGAGCGCTCCAGTGGTGACTGAGTTCTCACAGCTAAATCATGATTGCTTCGACAAGATCCAACTCAGCCACAGTGTTTAGTTTTGGAGCGCATACAAATAAATCTAGTCTACATTTGGTACTGATCTGTGAAGTGTGATCTCAACTGCAATCTTCGACGGAGGTTCACTGTTGGGTGCTTCCGCCCGCCTGTGCTGCTGCCTCACCATGATGGATCACCTACCACTCGGACACCGTGCAAAATTTGAGGGTGTGCGCCCACCGTGAACAGCCCAGCACCATGGCCCACCCATCGCATGTGCCCGGTGTGGGCTCCACAGATCCAAGATAATCATTACCAAATGTTAGATTTATTTGTACACCAAGACTAAACACTGTGGGTCTAAACAATCATGATTTGCTGCGATCTCAACTTCTCAATTCCACTTCGAACGTCAACATTCAACATTCAACATTCAACTTGGAACTCGAATCAAGAAATTTCCCAGCACCGAAAATCAAATTAGCTTTTCATCGTCTTTGTTGGTTTCTAGCAGATTTTGACAATGATAGTTGTGGATTCATCCAGTGCCATTTTTCACTGGGCCTGCTTCAAAGTTCAGGAGCCCACGGAATTACCGCCATCTCACAATCGATAGCCTGTGTGACCATACTGGGTCTATGACCCTTCGTCTCTGGGCTCTATTTTCGGATCCTACAGTACGGCGTATATCTGCAAGCATTCCGCGGTTCGTGGTTTGGAATATTGCCGCAATGAGGAAATAGTTCACGCACACAGCTGGTGTAGGGCAGTGTGAAATCTGGTGACCTGGCTTGTTGTTCCTCGTCTGGCAGCTGGCAGTTCCGTGACACCTGCTAGAACCCCGCTCATTCTTGTCTGGCATCTGGCGGTTTGTTCTCACTTTCACACATTTATAGCTCCAGTGTGAAAACAACTTGAACCGCACTGTTTACAGACGGCTGTGGGGTTACGCCGAGCGCTAGTCATGGTCTTTGCTCAAGAAGTCCCCAACTTGCTTCTAATACAACTCCACTATACCGGCCTAGGTCCGATAAGGTAGCACATTCGCAATGCCCTCAATCGTCTCCATCTGTTCATGGGAACGTTAGGGCTGATACTCATGAATGGTACTCGCCAGGGGCGTATAAAGAGCCCCCCACATCGTAATCAGTGAAGAAACAGGCTCTGTTAAACCCAGTCTCAGCTGCCTCAACTCGAATTCGTGTACCAATTCTGACTTAACTCGTCATAATCCCATCCCAACTACCCCGTAGTGCCAGGCCTCGATCGTCTTTCTAAATTCTATCACCTTTCTGGCATGCCTTGGTATCCTCCCCCAGAGGTCCCTAACTCCGACCATGCTACGGTTGGGGCTTGGTTCTTGGGTCCACAGGCCGAGAATCTCGAACCCCTCGGGCAGTTCATTAATTGGATACTCGCGCGCCATGCTCAAGCCAGAAAGGATCTTTCACAGGGAGACCCGGAATTTATCACCCAGCAGATGAAGGAAAGCGAGGAATTTAAACGAGCAATTAACAGGACGAGGTCGAAGCTGGAAGATGCAGTGAACATGTTGGCGCACCATTCAGTACCTTTTTGGTCGCCGCGGTACAGCGCACATATGAATATGGATACTACCATACCAGCGATAGTTGGCTGTGAGATCAATTGACTGTCGATTCTGCACCATAATAACCGTCTCTCCTTTCTAGATTTTGCAACAATGCTCTTCAACCCGAATAACGTAGTTAGTGAGGCTAGTCCATGGACAACTTTCATTGAAGGCACTGTGGGTATCGATCTCTGCACCATGCTCGGGTATAACCGACGGGTTAGCTGGGGTCATATCACCTGTGATGGCTCCGTAGCAAATCTTGAAGCTATTTGGTCGGGTATGTCTATCTCCAGGCCTCGTATCCACATTCCGGGTCCAACTCGCTTACCATTGTATAGCTCGAAATCTCAAATTCTATCCCCTATCGTTGAAGCTGGCAATTACAACTCCTCCTCTTGATTCATCGTTGGGCGGGGAGCCTTTGCTAGGCTTTCTCTCTAGCGAAAGCACTCCCTTCCGCATCAAGACATGTAGCGGAGTAAAAAAACAATTCCTCGACTGCACAATTTGGGAACTTATGAATTTGCAACCTAAAACTGTACTGGATCTACCGATAAAGCTTTATAAGAAGTACGGGATTTCTCAGACGTTCCTACAAACATCGTTAAGCCCATACTCGACACAAACCCTCGGTAAAGATTACATCGAGAAAGCACTAGGTGTTCAAAAATCCCCAGTCATCATGGTGGGGGCCACCAAACATTATTCATGGCCTAAAGGTGCTGGTACGTCTTTTCCCCACTGCGTGTCACGACCAAGAGGACTAAAATGTGTCTTTATCTAGCGGTTGCTGGTATTGGCTCCCAAAACGTACGAGACGTCCCAGTGGATAACTGCGCCCGTATGGACATCAACGAGCTTGAGAAAATGCTCCAAACATGCCTTCAGGAAAAGCAACCAATATTCCAGGTTGTTGCCATCATGGGATCAACAGAGCATGGTGCGGTAGATCCCCTCGTAGAAATCCTATCCCTTCGGAGGAAATATCAAGTTCAAGGCCTGTCGTTCATGGTCCATTGCGATGCTGCATGGGGCGGATATTTCGCATCCATGTTGGAAAGGGGTAAATTCTGGAAAGGCCCTGTCCGTGAGAGCCGGAAAGGGGAACTGGCGGCTGCTGATGCTGATTTTGTTCCGTCGCTTTCTCTGAAACCTTACACCCGCGACCAACTTGAAAGCTACAAGGATGCGGACAGCATCACAATTGACCCACACAAGTGCGCTTCCAAGAACTTTCTAAGGAAGCAGATCATAGCTAATGTTACTACGTTAGATCAGGTTATATTCCATATCCCGCTGGCGGGTTGTGTTATAAGGATGGCCGTACCCGCTATCTTGTCACTTGGACTAGTCCCATCGTGTTCCATCAACTGGCTAATGGCGATAAAAACGAAAGCATGGGAGTGTATGGGGTGGAGGGAAGCAAGCCAGGGGCTGCCGCTGTCGCGACGTGGCTCTCGCATAGAGTTATTGGCTTAACACCCAGGGGTTATGGAACTTTGCTCGGAGAAGCAACTTTTAGTTGTACTAAGGTAGTCGCCAGTCAATGCTTTTCACGTGCTTTTACTAAGATGTTTATGATATTTAGCTCTATTGCCACTGGGCTACGATGAGTACCAAGGATTCTGACCTCGTTGTTGTGCCATTCAACATGCTTCCGGCTGAAGCTGAAGGACTTGGGCCTCAAGCAGTCGAAGAACAGAAGCAGTTCATCCGCAAAAGAATATTGGACAGTGTTAGTAACATTGACCTATACAATGACAAGGACGCGTGGAGGCTCGTTGAGGAGCTTGCAGGGGATCTGATGATCAACGCTTTCGCTTGCAACTTCAGGATCAATGGTAAAATAAACAATGACGTGGTCAGTTTTGAGAATGATTTATTGTCAAAAAGTAAACCCTCTAATTTCAATTTTGTAGGACGAAGCAAACTTCCTTAATAGTCGGATCTTTAGCAGACTTTCCATCCAATCCGAGGGAGACAAAGTTCGAGAATGTCCCTTGATACTCACGTCAACTACACTCAAGCAGAAGGAATACGGGGAATGTCTTTCGAAATTCAAGGAGCGACTTGGACTGAAGAAAGATGATAAGGATCTGTTCGTGCTGGTGAACGTGACGATGAGCCCTTGGTCTACCAAAAATGATTTCCTCCAGACTTTGGCCGATGGATTTAAAAATGTCGCAAACGAGGAAGTAAGGGTGAGTACTGGTCTCCAATCATCAAGACGGAAGTTAAATGTGGACACTTAGGTCTGTTTGTACCGCAACATGGCAACTTCAGACCTCCATGGTTTCGTGATGCAAGGCACTGACAAACTCCACCTTGTCCATCTTCCTATGTTCAATATGGAGAACCACCGTCACCAGACTATCATTACGGCTGAACTACCTGAGGACGTTAAGAAGAAATATGTATACACCAAGAAGGGAAATCCCAGCCATTTTTTTATTCTTGGTACAGCCGAAAAGGAGTTGTTCACCAAAATTATCCAGGAGGGCGCTGAGTTCAAAGCAGTCATCGATATGGGCCTACCAGGCAAGAGGAACACAGTACGGATCGCTGAAGGCTTCCAATTAACCAATGTACACATCGTCAAAAACCAGTACTTGGGTGCACAGGGGCTTGGTCGTTCCTATCCCACACACATGCCCTTCTATCTCTATGGTACTCGAGAGCAGATGCACATTGACCACATCCTTGCTAAATCGACCAACATTCAACTTAATAGTGATTGCGTTAAGGTAGAGAACATGTCACGCTCACTCACAGATGAAGAGCTTGCCCAGGGCGTCACTATTTTCTTCAACGAAGTCCGAGAAAATACCCTCCAGCCGCTGTAAGCCCCACAGCCGCCCACTGCAAGCAGCCTGCATACTAACAAAAATTCCTAGAGCTGAAGTTGGCACAGATCCAGAAGTTAACCCAAACAGCGAATTCAAGTCCGGCAGTTTCCACTTCGCTCGTGACAAAACTTTTGGGTTTACCATTCCGCCCACTTGTGATTCGGGCTCTAAGCCAGTTCATGGTACCATAACCCTGGGTACATCCTGCTTTGTCGAGTACCATGAACTCAATATGCACCCTACTCCCGCGCCCAAAGCAGAAACATTACGGCCAATTGAAGCTTTACCGCATTTCGTGCCCGCTAATACTACCATCGAGAGGAAGAACACCGACCTCATGCAGAAAGCGATAGAGTTGTTGAATAAGTGGGAGATTGTTCAGAAGGAAGCGGAAAAGAATAACGACGTTGTGGATGGATTCAAGGAGTTACCACTGACATTCGGACAGCAACCGGAAAACGCGAAATTTTAGTACTTTGCTAGTGATAAATCAACAAAGCACTATGTTCTGATCGGTCGAGGTCAGCTAGGAATGATATAGCAATGAGAATATACTTATGTGTATCCGCGACGTGCGTGCATCTAGCTTCCAAGTGTGATTCCGTCCCAAATCCGATCGCGCTATAACTCTTTGTGATCAACTCAAACTCACCTAGTTGAATCGAGCCGCTCGGTGGATAATCAGTGCTTTCCATACTTCTCCCAACTTGAATATGTTGGAACAGAGACCCTTGCTGGCCTCCTTCCGATCCATATCATGCCCCATAAGCTGCTGGAAGAGCCTGGAACGCAATTGATGCTATCCGCGTCCATACTCTTCACCTTTCTCATCCAATCCGCGCATTTTTGCCGTTCCATTGGCGCACAAACCATAGGTCCATTGTCAATAGATTTATATTACCCGACAAACACAAATATAGGATACATCGACTCGGTCAAGAAATGCTCAGAACGACCCCCCGCCTCTAATCCGGAAGCCAGACCTGGCGATCGCACCCTCGACACTTTTTAGGATCGTATTACTTTTGAAACATTACACCCTCCCAAGAACTCGGATCTCTTTCCGCAATGGCTGAATGAATTTCGCTCAAAACCCCACCACCATCATCAAATTACTGATGGTCTCGTTGCATTTACTACAGATGGATCTACTCCTAGCGATCCTAACACTCTCCAGTCTGGATCAGCCTTCCAAGTTTACTACCTTGGTCATCCTATATTCTCTTCTCATGGAATATTGTCCAACGCGGACGCTGACACCATCGCCCTCGAGAATGCCATCAAATTCGTTTGCGTCAACGGCGTCTCCCAACTTCATATATATTCGGACTGGCGGCGAGCCCGCGATCCGAAACATCCTCTTAACCAAATTCATCCAATGCAATTACTTATCTTCCATAAGGTCATCCCGTATCATACGCGGATGACTGTCTCAATCTTCCACTTGCCATATCACCTTTCATTGGTGTCCAGGGCACTCTAACATTGCTGAAAGTGAAGCTGCTGATTTACTTGCTAAATCTGCTTCCATTCGTCATACTAACTCTTCGCGCTCTCGCGTCACTTATTCTGTAGCTCGCCGGTAATGCATTCCTCGACACGAAAATTAAAAATCGCTCATACCCACCCACTCGTTCGAGAGGCGGAGGCTATCTCCTTAACCAGACCGGTCACGATAACTCTCTATGCGCCAGAATGGCCCGTTCCATTCTTAACTACGCCCCGATTGGATCCTTCCGTGCCAGGCTTTTCCCGCATGAAGACACTATCTGTCGCAAATGCAACTCTAATGTAGTAGAGTCAAGAGAACATATCCTATTCGAATACCCGGCCTATTGAAGAACGTCCAGTCCAAGGTGACATAGATATTAGAGTTTGGGGTGAAACACTGTATTATGCTGCTGTGTTGAGGGTGTCCCATGACCGAACGAGGGCCTCGGTTTCATGAGAGCGGGGTTTAATCGTGCATTTGAAAGGTAGGGGGTGACTGTATTCAGAATATTGTTATCGCATCTGGCTGTCAGACAAACGAGCGGTAGCCCCACCAGATAAGTGCGGAATGATACTCTTGGCTTGGTTCAATCATATATCCATCTTCGTCTATGGCTTTTTCAAGGTTGAATGTTGCGAGTATAGATGCCGCAGCGATCCATAATGAAGAAATAGCCATATGGCGCCCGGGGCATAGTCTGGGTGGGTTCATTTAACTATAAGACTCGCAGCGAGCTGCCCACCTTCGCCCAAAACCAAATACAGCCGTCGGGTCGCGGATGTTGGGGTTTAGCTTGCCATCCTTCAAGAATCTATCTGGATAAAAGTTATGCGGGTCAGGATACATTTCCCTTTGCGAATCAGCCAGGGTAGAGCGTGTGGCGATATTAGCTCACTCGTCATGGAGAATAGCCCTATCATAGTGTGAGTGGCAATTCAACGAACAATGGGGGAAACGGACCATGCGTTGCCAATAACGACGGAATCAGCAGGTAAACGGTAGCCCTTATAAACATCATCGGTGCCCAGATAGTGTGGAATGGCTAAAGCACCTAGTGAGCTTGATTGAAAGGGTGGTGGTTTCGTAAATACCAATGGGGGTAACAGGTTGCCACCTTGAGATATATGAACCAAGGATGCATATCTAGGCAGATTTATCTTACCGCAAAACTTCTTTGACGAGTGCCGCGAGATACGGAAGTGATGCTTCATCATCAAAATCAGGTAGATGACCGGGTGCAAGAACTCGATCCAATTCTTCCTGGGCTTTCGCTTGAGCCTGAGGGAAACAAACCATGGCAAGGACGAAAGTGTTTAAAGCGGAAACCGTGGTATCAGAGCCAGCTATATATTGAACAGAGTAATGAGACCTTAATCAAGCGGCCAGGTAGGAATTACCTGTGTATAAATTGGCGGCGGTCTCCTGAATGATTCTTTGTTGATATTCAATGTCGCCGGTCTTATCTATATTCGCTAAACAATATGATGTGAATGACGGCTCCGTCGCAGCCCCACTGGCCTACACAAGAACTTGGGTATTAGGCATACATCGGTTGCAATCAGGAGGCCCACGATAGTACGCTGGATAACGGCGAACGGCGCCTCAATCATCTTGGTGGCATGTTCGTGCCACTCCCGTGCCTTGCGCTTGAAACTCGCGCCGGGCATCCATTCTGGCACATATTTTAGAAGAGGGATGGAGTCGACCAAGAATGTTCCAGGAACAGCAGCCTCGACAAGCCCGTAAATGGCCTTTTCCGCAGTATCGATGTATGGGTCATTTTCTGGGAGGACATTGATCCCATACCAATAGACATGGTAATGGCGCCTGCCATACTACCCAAGCCTCATAAGTTTGATACGCTTCATAAGTGACTGGTACGAACTGTCGTAAATGGATCATAAAGTCATCGGGGTGTCCAGGAGCCGCTGGAGCATTTCTCGGGTAACTCGTATCTCTTGCGGTTGGTAGCGTATCGCAGCAGTTGGGTGGAATTCTAACACGAAATACATATATTAGTTTCCGATTCTTGAAACGAATTTACCACCAACCTTGATGAAAAAGTCTCCTGTGAGATCTCCAGTAATCCCCGTAGGGCATAAATGCAAACAGCCACGCCCATCCCATGCTAATAATAGTGAGATGCATAGCGGAAACCGGGATTTTTGCACTTACAGTTCATTGATCATTGGGTACCGAGGCTATGGTCTAATTATTTGGAGAATTGCTCATAGATCGGACAGACACACCGGCTAGAGTAAAGCGCGATCTTTTTTCGAAAAGCTCGTTGGCAGCCTCAAACGAATTGACGATGATTATTGATTGCCCTACATCATCGATGTGGATAATATCAGAACCTAGAGGGTATCAGTGTAGGTGCTCCCGACCGTGATTTGAGCACACCAACCATATTCCTTACTCCACTTGGCGTAGGTGACCCATTGAATTTCTTGGGCAGATCTAACAGGCTACCAATGATTGGCAATTTCTGTGGCCCAGGAGGCAGGGAGTAAAGGGCAGCCAATATCGCGAATGGGCCGAGTGATATCACGGTCAGCTCAGGAATGAAAGAATGCCAACACGAACAGGTTCTCTTATAGGTTTTTACTTCTACCCGCCCGCCCAAAAGCTGCTTAGCCCAGGTAGCCGGCGGAACAAAGATAGGTTGATGGAGTGGAGTCTAGTAGGACACATTCATTTGCGAAAGTTATTTACGTGGAATGATAGCGAGAAGCGTCGTTGATATTCGATATCGACCCCAGACCATCGAGCCTTGACATACTGGGAATTCGCACCCGCGCCAATTCCAATAGCCACTAGAAACCGCAAGCGCACTATCAGTTGGACAACTCAGCTTGCAAAAAGGATTGGATCTGGGGACCATTGAGGGTAGGAGGCTGAGGATTCGAGCTTCAAGTGCTGCCGTCACGATTTTGCATTCTTGAGTCTCACTTAGATATGCGTGGTGTGTCGATTTATTGTTGAACACCGAGTATTGAACCGCGGGCCATCAGTTACACATCATGACTGGTATCTCCTACAGCGGATGACGGCTGAGGCGAGCCGCTCCAACGATGCTCGCGGTGAGTATAGTCAGAAGCTAGACTCGTGGCAGGTCCGATCATGATGAGGGGAGGGAATCGAAAACCCTCAACAAAGGGGCGGATGAAGGTGACATCAAGGCTGAGCTATTTTCAGCGGGGCTATATCAGACCTACTCGTGCCCACTTTAAGTGACCGACACATGTGACTTTACAGCCAAAATGCCCAACTTCCAGTAGTTCTAAAATTATTGCTACATTGAGAATATAGTTTGAGTGGTGGAAATGATACATTATATGAGATCTTTCACCTCACCAAAATTGGGATATCACTTGACTATAGCACGAAATTCAAATTTTGAAATGGGTGAACTTTGAGAATCTCCTCAAATCCTGACTGGAAAATTAAACTGTCAAAATGGCCTTCTACTAAATTAAAGTAGGCAAAAAATCCTACAAATGATACATAGAAATCTAATGCTAATTGAGCCATAGAGCCTGGAAATCCGTGATGAAGAGTGTCCGGTCACTTAAAGTGGCACGAGTATAATATAGAACATTACGACTCGCTCCTCGGGCCGGCACCGAAGGCTAGACCGAGTATATGAAATCCTAAAAGTGCCATAGAATGGAGCATCTTCGGAACTGAACGATAGGCCCAAATCGTGGCGGACCGGACGGGTCACAGGCCGGGCCGCCCTATAAACATCGGGCACAAGAGATACAAAAGCATTGGAGTAGCATATGGCTCTTCACACGAAGAGCGGCCATGAACTATTACTCTGAGAAGACCTGGTTTGCCTCCAATCCACTGGAAACCAAGGAAGACCTAGCCAAGTTCCTGAAAGACTTGCTAGATCCCTTGAAGATCCACACCTCGCCAGGAGGTGCCCGCATTCGGCTCGGATATACGGGGACACATTATGACGAAGCGGCTGCACAACTTGAGGGATTCTCTCGCCCAATCTGGGGCCTTGCATCGCTCCTTGCCGGCGGCGGAGAATATGAAGGGACACAAAGGTGGGTGGATGGATTCACGAACGGAAGCAACCCCGCAAGCGAAGAATTTTGGGGAATATGAAAGACAAGGACCAACGCATGGTCGAATGCTCCGCAATTGGATTTTCGATTGCCGTCGCAAAAGAGAAGCTATGGGACCCGTTGAGTGCGGAAGCAAAGTCACATTTTGAGGCATGGCTAGGGGGAATGAACGACAAGGAGATGCCAAATACGAATTGGCTTTGGTTTCGTGTGAGTCTACCGCCCATCCTCAGGGACAGAAAACCCTGCGGCGCGCGCTAAGAAAAGGTACCACACAGGTCTTCGCGAATCTCGGCTTGTCCAAAGCGGGGTCACACCGTTTTGATGCGAAAAGGATGAAGGCAGACCTAGACCACCTTGACACGTTCTATATCGGCGATGGGTGGTCCAGAGACGGCCCAGAAGGGGTCATCCAACTTGACTATTATTCGTCCTCTTTCGCTATACAATTCGCGCAGTTGGCGTACTCAAAGATTGCCCAAGCCGATGATCCAGAGCGATGCGAGGAATACCGGAGCCGCGCCCGGAGGTTTGCGCTGGACTTTGTCCACTATTTCGACGACGAAGGTGTGTCTGGCAGCATACCGTGATCCCGCGTTGTAAAGATGTAATTAGGGCGTGCAATTCCCTTCGGCCGAAGTATGACATATAGATTCGCGATGTCCTCTTTCTGGGGTGCCCTGGCGTTCGCGGATGTGGAACTCCCAGCCCCACTGACGTGGGGGGTTATCAAGGGGCTGCAAATGCGAAATATCCGATACTGGGCGAAACAACCAGGCGCTTACTCCTCGGATGGAACCTTAACAATCGGCTTTTGCTATCCCAATCACAACATAACAGAGAATTACAATTCACCAGGATCGCCATACTGGTGTTGCAAGTCCTTTGTGACGCTGGCGCTGCCAGAAACACACCCGTTTTGGAAAGCCAAAGAAGAGCCATATCCATCGGTGTTGCGGAACACCACGAATTCTGAACCAGCCGTGCATATCATTACAAATGTCGGCGGCCACACCTATCTTCTCTCTTCAGGCCAACAGTGTTCGTACCCAGTCAAGCAGAGTGCTGCAAAGTACGGGAAGCTAGCGTATTCATCCGCGTTTGGTACAGTGTGCCAGTCGGGAATGGGACTCTGGAGGAGGTCGGGGGTGATAATACGTTTGCCTTGAGTGATGACAACGGAGAAACATGGAAATGCAGGAGGGTAACAAGGAAGCCAGGATGAACACGGCCGATGGCTGAGATCCATGTGGTATCCTTGGAAGACGTAGAGGTTGAAACTTGGCTAGTACCTCCGCAAAAGGAAACACCACTTTGGCACATGCGCATTCAGCGGATGAAAACAGGGAGGTTTCTGTCATCCGCAGAGGGTGGTTTTGCAATCTATGGTCAAGACACAGATGGACGAGCGCTCCAACCTTCGACGGAAGAAAGATTTGGCACGCTTGAGAATGGAGTGAAGGAAGGGCTGCTTCTCGAGCAGGCGTTTCTGGCATCGTGGATCTTCTGGGTGACAGAAAGGCTCGTGCCCTCAGAACTGATGCGAATACCAACTTAATGGTGCCGCGTGCGGTCCTTCCGACGCTTCTGGGCGACCATACTGAGAGCCAAAGTGATATTTGGTTTGTTACTAGCGTCTTTGCTCTACCGAGCGTTGGAGACGAAGAAGGGGCCCGTCAAGGGTGGTCCTCAGAATGGGAGAAAAGGCCGACCGTACCCAGGGAGATTGCCGCTCTCATAAACGCTAGTCGAAAGCTCCAAAGATGTTTGTCAATGATGAAGGACGTGCCAGAACAATATCTTTGATCAGGAGGTCTGTATAACAAGGATACGAATAATAAGGATTCAGACACACAATACGATGAGGCCGGGCGCAGCGTCGTGTTGATCATGACTCACTATATAAGTAGGGCAAAGGGGATGGGAAACTTGAGGTTGAGGCCTTGCGACACCGCCCCATGTCATCATCACAAGGTTTATTTTTTGTCATCGGTCCGACTTACATCTAAATGCCGGGGGTGGGGGTGGAGGAAATGAGACATCTCATCTCGGAGTCTCGGAGTCTCGGAGGCTGGAGGCTCCGAACATGAATTGTGTTGCCCCAATCCGCATTTATCACAAGACGAACATGTGTCCAACGCCTGTATACTTACCATTGATTTCCATCCGCGGGGGGGGATTTTGGAGATTCGAGCTTAGCGGAAGAATATAGTCAGGTACTGCTTGCCTGCCCAGCGCCTCTATTCTGTCATCAATACAAGGCGATACAACGCCACACCAAATATTGGACCCGAACAATGATATGTCATCCACTCACTTGACTGGTTTTGTGCTTGAATTTCAACCAAAAACAGCTTGTTGGAATACGCCACTACAAGCGCCGATCCCAGGTGTGTTGTGCGGAGGTCTCCTAACTGTCTGATGTCCCGATTGACGGATGGACATTGAAATGTTTCGTAATGAGAAGAAAACGTGTTCAGCTAGCGCCCCTGGGCCAAAGGTTCGCGGTGCTCCAAAATCGGTTTTGTTCAGCCTCGGGTACGGATCGAGCCACCCTCAATGTGCCCCAATCTCTTACGGTATGCCGCTCCTTCGACAATTTACCTGCCCTTGTTGACGGGCCTGGAGGACTCGCCCTTAAACTACCACGCACGAGCTCACCGTTTTCTGTGCTCGCATTCCCGCTGGTTCACATATCGGGCCCGACAGTCTACCATCGAATCGCAATTGACTTGCGAACCTGAGCAGAATTACTGTCTCTTCTTACTAACTAGCTTCTTCGGTGCACTTAGACACGACATTTACGACCGAAAAAGGTTCCGTTGCGCTGGACTACGCACTAGTTTTGACCATTATCGCTTGGCTGTTCTCGATGCCATATGCCATCCCCCAACTGGTGATATCCGTTCTCCCGATGTCTCATCAAGTCAGACAGGAGTGGTTCAAGATGTATCCCGTGCGGGGGACTCACCTGCAACCAGCATTTCAACATTCTATGCTTGGAGTTGTGCTCATCCATCCAAACTGAGACAAGACCCAGTAGAATTATTCGGCGAAAACGTTTAAAAAGTTTGGGCGGCAGGAACCGATCTCGTAAGCCATAATCTCATCTCGGGACAGGCTGGACCTTTATTCGTTTACCAGCCTCCCCCCGAAGCTTCCAGTTCAACGCTCCCAGGCGCTGGCGTCACCCCAACATCAGGTATGCTGCGTCCCACCTCGTGGCCGCGCGATACATCCTCTGATTTGATTTCATCAGCAGGACCTGCTCAGTCAACGGTTGGTTGATTCCTACGTCATTTCGTCGTCTTCTTACTCATGTTCAACAGTCTTCAACGATGGAATCAGGTGGTGTCATAGCTTCAGCCTCGGTTTCGTCTCAGACGACCCCGACTTCAGCCCAGACGACTTCAACTTCAACACAGACAACTTCTACTCCATCCTGATAACAACCTCCAGTAGTGTGTCACCATCGGCAGCCTTGACCACATCCTCAACCACGCTGAGTTCTCGTTCTGAACCGCCAACCCCCTCGCTGTCATCGTCGACCGAGTTGAATCCATCGACGCAGTCGCCTGCAACGTCGCCGCCACAAGCTTCGTCTTCGTTTCCCAGTTCAAGCCCGCTCACTCCTTCGGTTTCAACGTCAATACCCCCACCAGGATCAGGACCATTTCATCAACCGCAGCATCCACCACTTTGCCACCCTCCCCTACATTATCAACAACTCTATTATCATCTTCGTCTACATTTATTCCCCAACATCTTTGCTGTAGGTCCACCGCAATCTCCACTCATACTTGGGTCATAGTTTCGTGTTTAGGTCCACCTCGCTGTCACCATCCATTACCGTCACGCCAACGCCACCGCCCAGTACAATCTCATTAATTTCAACATCATCACCGTTATCGTCGTTTTCAACATTTTCAACCCCGACAGACACGTCCATACCTTTGACTTCATCACCGACCATTACATCATCACCTTTGTCGTCGTCACTTTCAACATTTTCCACACCGACGACCACGTCATACCTTTGATTTCAACACCTACCGTGACATCATCACTTTTATCGTCGTCGTTTTCAACATTTTCCACACCGACGGCCACGCCCATACCAACTTCGTCATCAACCACAAGATCATCACCATTATCATTGTCATTTTCGACATTTTCTACCCCGACAGCTACGCCCACATTTTCTTCCAGTGATAGTGATCCACCAGTGGTAACTCCTACATCAGCACCATGGACTCCACCACCCCTGAATGTCTTTACATCCACATACACAACCACAAAATACTGGCCCTCAACGCTACCTGGCGGGAGTGTCACTACTTTCAGCACTATTGTCGAGACTGGTATACTGAGCACTGATGTGCCAGGGGATGGTAACAAGTACGTTTCTAGAGTATCTCGACAGTATCAGCTGACCTTTGTGTTTCCAATTATAGATTTTCTCGGAATACTGGAGCAATTATTGGTGTGGCGATCGCAGGAACAACTGTATTGATCCTTGGCGTTGTCATCACTTTCTTCGCGTGTAGGAAATACAAAGGCCGCCGCAGTCATAACGGCTCAAGTGTCAACCAGGCCCTGAACCATTCCCCACAGGCTTCATGGCGCCCGCCACTTGACGGGGACGACGAGGACGATGATAACCAATACTACTCTGGCCAATATGGGGGGCTGATAGCAGCTCTGCAGCAGCCGCTTCCCCCGAGTAGCTTGGGTCATAGTCACAACAGTGCCGACGCTGCTGATGGTGATGGGATGGATCAGGCCAATCATGATTACAATCTCACTCCGGAAAACACGGGAGCTCCCCCTCGGCGCAGTCATTCTTTTGGAAAACAGTCGTATATGCCGGGTATCGGACAAGCGATGCTAACAGGAATGGATGACAACGGCAAGGTTTCTCCGCCACTGTCGCATCTTTCCTCTCGAAAACATTCCAATGAGCAAGCAATATGGTTTCCCGTGGACCTCCAAGTTCCAACGACGGTGTCATCCTCGAATGGTCATACATCCCCTTATGAAAACCGCAGCGCTGCGTCGCTGGATGCGTATGCCTCAGCCTCGTCACACGGACACGGAGCTGCGACTTCATCCTCAGGGCACGGCGTCACGATTGGTATGCGGGGCCTTCCAGGTGACAGTCCGAGACCCTTGGCAATTCAAACCCACAGCCAAACACCCCCCAGCAGTTTCACGCTGGGATCGAGGCCGAAAAGCAAGGACAGCTTAGATTCAAAAAGCCTACGGAGCCTTTTGAGTCGTTTACGTGGTAGTAAGACGTCCATCCCCGATGTCATTGTCCAGGATACGTCTGGCTCCCAGGAATCCATCGTATCCCGTGCCGTGTCCCTCATCAGACCGCGTTCCCCTCCTCCTGCCCCACCCGTGCCCATTCCCCCAGTTTCCCACATGTCAGACTTTGTTCGTCGGAACTCCTCTCAAGACCGTGACTATCTCTCGCCGCCAAACATGACCCCCGCAGGTCTGTGGCCCGCCATGACGTTGCCACCTCTCCCATCGCCAGCTGCCAGCATCAACGCAAGTGATGAATCTGGAACACTTGAAAATCTGCTGCACCCACGACTCATGGTTAGGTCGCATTCCAATGCGGACTCAAGCTCCGCCAGTTTGAGGGACCACGTGGACTACTCAAGACCGATTGGCGGCGTATGTTCCCTTTCCGCTTTTATTAATGTCTCGTGGGCTGAATGACGTTTGTAGCAGCTCATAAACACCAGGATGCATAGTACGACCACGTTCAACACACAAGATACAGCAGAAACGATGACCGAAGAAACGGTGGAGGCTTGATAGCCTTCTTATGCTGCGAGTTGTTATAGAGGATGAATATCATACCATGTATATGTTTTACATAAACCAATATGAATACGAGGCCTGCTGTAGGCTGCCAATCACCCGTCCCTGGCCCCACCCTCGCCCAGTGCCACTCTTCTTGCTCTTGTGGTGGATCACCCATCTGTGGGAAAGAACAATGTGGTTTGAAATTTGAATTGGGGAATTGTTTGGCCATGTTATGTTTCCATGTCTATTGTTCTTGTTTGACCGCGTCTCACCTGGTTCCACTTTTCCCATTAACCTCCCTATCTACGCGTTTCGTCGCCCCCCTCCTTTCTTCCTACCATATCTTGTGTTTCGTGCATTGATCACTGCACCATACATCTATACGGAACATACTACGCATCATGCTTGAATCCTCACCCGTGGCATTGCCGCCTGTTCCCCGGCCCCTCAAGCGATCTGCATCCACCGCATCATTGCCAACACCCCGAGAACTCGCCATAAACGGAAGACTAGCAGATCCAGCGTGCACAGTGACAGCGATAGCGATACAGATCAGGCATCTGGGAGTGATAACGAGGGTGTTTACAAGAAAAGGCGCACGGGCGAGGCGAAGGATGACGACGATGAGGACGCGTTCTGGCTAGGCCCCTCAAGCACGACAAAGAACAAGTCGATAGATGGCTCCGTCAAGGGCGCGTCGTCTCGGCCGCCGTCTCCGGCCCCACTCATCTACCGAAAGCTGCAGAAGCAGACGGTCGTGGCACCCGTTTCGCCGCCGCCTTCCAACAGGAAGCCCCCAGCGCCCCCGGTAGTTGTGACCCCGAAAGCTGGACCAGTCATCCCTGCTCTGAGGACGGTGTCGCCTCCGGTTACTCCAAAAGCAAAAGGCAAGTTCCCAATGCGCGATTCGCCCGATAATCCCTTCCTCGAGTCCCCTGAGGAAGGCACGAACGAAAGCGGGAGCGATGCCGCAAGCCCTGGCCCCAAAACTCCATTACAGGAAAAACCAACTGTGACCTACGTTTTGTAAGTTTCCACTGAGCTCTGGTGGATGTAAGCTAACCTTGTCGATAGCCGTGGAGTGCGAGGGGTATTCCCAAACCCCATGTACAACCATGCCAAGAACCGACCGCTTTCTCCCACCCCAAATTCACTTCTACCGACTGAACACCCCGATTTCTCGCCGGATCCTGGTTGCCCTCCTAAGCTGCTGTTCCCCTCAAAGAAACGCCGGTCAGCGCGTCTCAGTAAACGGGACACATCTGTGAAACGGAGTGAGAAGGCCCTCCGGCGTTCTTTGTCGCCTGGGTTTGACAGTGGGGATGAAGGGGCTGAGGTGCATGGTATCAAGCCGATCAAGCTAGATTTTGGGAAGCGTATATCGAGGACGAAAGACAAGCCTGCCGACAAGGTCCCTGTCAAGGATCAGCCATCTAACCGTACAGCAAGCCCACCGGCCTCGTGATACTTAGTACTCCGATTTCCTATCGCTTCTCGCTGCATCCCCTATTTATCCACCGTCTTGAGTGCTCTGCCATATCGTTCTTTTCCTTACCCTGACTACCCACTATCCTTGTTGGTCATTTTCATTTTAACCTCCAATCCGCGCCACCCTCTTGTCTCTACTTGTGCTACACCCTCCTCCCAATGGGGATTATCGTTTTGTGATACCTTACTCTTCTAACCTCTGCGACGCCCGTACTTCTATTACCTATCCGATGCCTCATCTACTACCTATCATGCATTTATGTTGTGCTACGAGCAATTAAAATGAATAAAAAAAGTAGACAAAGTCTCAATGGTGCTTGCCCGTCTTGATATCATTACTACGAATTCGAACACATAATGATAGGGGGTAGTCATACTTCACATTGACTTCACATTCTAGGTTTGGGTCTATCATACACTTCCCTTTCCTTCTTGTCAAACTCATGCTTAGGCTTGCTGAGATCACCTACTCCTTCCTGAATTTCTGGTAGTAGTGGATAAGACCCGTGGTCTGCCCGGGTGTCAGATGTGAGGAATGTCCGCGAGATGAATGCACGTACAGAACTGTCATGCCCCTTCACCTCCTCTGGCTTGCCGAGCTGGGCGAGGATGTTTTTCGCTAGAACCTTGCCAAGCTCGACGCCCATTTGATCTATGGCCTTTTTTCAGCGATTATCGGGGTACCTGAAGAAAACGGGACTACCGAAGGAATTGATGCCCCAGACGACACCCTGAACGAAGATCTTGTGTTCATACAACGCAATAAGCGCACCTGCACAATACAATTAGCGGGCCCTCCGGGTGGGAGGATAATCGACGATATTCACCGAGCGTGGCAGGGGTCAACAGCGGGAACATGATACTGTTGCTCGGCTTGTTTCCCTCAAACACCTTACTCTTGATCAGAGCCTCGGTGGCATTGGGCCCCACCTCCTTCTTGACCTCGTCCTCCGTCTTCCCAAAGGCCAGCGCCTCGGGCTGCGCGAAGAAATTGGAGAGGAGGATGCGGTGGTGCTTTGAGTTGGCGATGGGGTTGTGTGTGGTCGCGGGTGCGAGGAAGTCGGCGGGGATGAGCTTCGTGCCCTGGTGCACGAGCTGGTAGAAGGAGTGCTGGCCGTTGGTGCCTGCAGCCCCCCATATGATCGGCTGGGAGTCGCGGTCAATATGAATATGCGGTGAACGTTGGCGGGTTGGGTACTAACGCCGGTTTGGTAGTTGACGCGCTGTCCCCCTTTGTCACGGTTTTGCCGTTGGATTCCATGTCTCCCTGTGATTGCGGTGAGATGAGATAGGCTTAGTGTGATGCTAGCTTGCCTGCTGGAAGTAGTCGGCGAATTTGTGAAGATACTGATCATAGGGGAGTAATGCATGAGTTTGTGCACCTGATCGCATATTGAAAAATTGGCATGATTCTGGAGTAAAAGGGCCACGTACCATAAAAGTCGTTATACCAGATGCCAAGGATCGCCAAAACAACAGGCAAATTATGCTCGAGAGGCGTCTCTTTGAAGTGCTTGTCCATGCCATGAGCTCCCTTCAACAATTGCTCGAAATTGTCGAATCCAATGACCAAAGCGATAGACAGCCCGATGGCACTCCACAAACTGTACCTGCCGCCGACCCAGTCCCAGAACTGGAACATGTTGTCGGGAGAAATACCGAATGCCGTCACAGCCTTGGTGTTGGTGCTCAGCGCGACAAAGTGTTTGGCACATGCTTCTTGTCCCCCGCCTTGTCCAGGAACCAGTCCCTCGCGCTTTCGGCGTTGGTGATGGTCTCCTGTGTGGTAAAGGTCTTGCTGGCGATGATGAAGAGAGTGCGTTCGGGATCGCATGCTTTCAGGGTTTCCGCGATATGCGTCCCGTCGATGTTGGAGACGAAATGTGCAGTGAGGTCACGCTTGGAGTAGGCTTTCAATGCCTCGGTGACCATGACAGGCCCAGATCTGATCCACCGATCCCGATGTTCACAATCGTGTTGATCGTCTTGCCCGTGTAGCCTTTCCATTCACCGCTGCGGACAGCGTCGGAGAACACCTTGATGTGCTCCAGTACGCCACTGACTTCGTCCACGCCGCCTCCTGGATGTTGAAATCGCCAAAATTTCTAAGGGCGACATGCAGAACGGCGCGATCCTCGGAGGTGTTGATATGCTCGCCGGCAAACATCTTGTCCCGGTAAGACTCGACCTCGGCCTCCCGGACCAACGAAAGGAGTTCATTGACGACGGGCTCGGTAATGAGGTTCTTGGAATAATCGAGGAGGAACGTCACATCGGGGCCATCCTTGGAGGAGTATTCCCTGGAGAATTTGGAAAATCGGTCGGATCCTGCGCAAACAGATCCTTGAGAAGAGCTTGGAATGCTCTGAATCATAAAGCTGCTGAAGCCGCTTCCAGGAGCTGTAATCTACGTGCCAGTTAACCCAGGATCTCGAGTATTAGTGATGAATAGCAATACCTGAAGCTAGTTTTCCACTCATGAGTGCTATCGGGGGATTTCCTGGGTGGTTGTTGCTGGGGAAGTAATCTGTGTAATATGACGATCCCCGGCATAACACTTATCATATCTTGGCTGTTGGTGACCGTGTGAAAGTCATTGGCAAGGGGTCCCAGTTTCCCGAGGTTCGGGCCTGTTCGGGGCTGAGCGGACTGAAGGTACTGGCAGTCGCCCCGGTAAATGCTGCAGCTGGAAGTCGAGCTTCGAGTTGGTCCTGTGGGAGTCGCCGATAGTATTAACCACCTTCCCATCACACGTCCGGTGCGGGCTAGGCCGACGGTCACGATTCCGTGGGCAGGCCTACGTCCGTTACTGGCTGTGACCCTGCTAAACTCCCCGACTCCCCGCACATTCCAAGTGAAGATTGAAGATGGACAGCTATATGTGACGTTGCTATAGGTGCTGTGAAAGAGATTAACAGTTAATGCAATTTCGGCTCAATGAGAACTCGTGCGCGCGATGGATTCCATCCTTTACATCTGTTTGCCCCCGTTCTCATCCGTTTGCATGCTTCTTGCCGTCCAATCTGCATTTTCTCTGATTGTTGATTCTAATTCTGGCACCCCGTTTTTCAATTGTAGAAAATTTTATATAGAGTTCTTTCCCCCAACACAGCAAGTTAGCAGCGCTGTCACCCAACGGATCTCTGGCTACCTCTGGAGATATGCCGGATACCCTGCTCAGCAATATGTTGCTTGATTTACATTGTAAAGAAATAATGTTGACGACTCTAACATCGCGCTATCCCAGATGACCAGTAGCCCCGCCGTCGAGAACGTCGACTCGGATAAAGGATCAGAAAAAAACAAAGAGCCTCATGAGCCATATCGGGATGTACACCCCAGTAAGATCTCAATTCGAATTCGTAGCATAACAATACTGAATAATATCGATAGAAGTGCACGCGTAAGCGGGTGTGCATGAAACCCTGCTGGCGGCCAATATTTCATCCATCAACACCGTACACAGGGTTGTACCGCCCTCCACCATGCCGCCCTCAACCTCGCGTGTCCAACCCAAGATCCCATGGACGCGACCAACAGCCCGATCCGAGTCGGCGCTTCGGCCAATGTCCTCCCATCAAGTCTTCCTATTCGTTCATAGACTTACGATGTGTATACGATTACGCCCACAACCGCGGCGCTCAGTTCAACACTGGACCTGGGCGATACCCGTACTTCAAGTGGTCTCTTGGCCATGCACATACGCCGGCATGTTCCATCACACCCGACTTGCTGTAATCCTGGTCACGTGACTCGCGTCCAGGATTACATCCGACATCGATCTTACCTTTGTACCACCACGTAGCACATCTCTGAGAACAGGATAACGTCCCGTTCCGTTTGCGTGACTCAGTGTAGTCGCCGCTGGTCACGGCGGGCTTCCACTGGCGTTGTTTCTAGCGTGTTGGACAGGTGCCCCGCGCCGGCGTCACCATCTGCATCTGGGATGAGTGGCTAATGCGGCCTTGGGAATAGGAAGGTTTAGAGGGAGCGATGGGATGGAGTGGGGTCTTCTTGTCTCGATATGAGAATTTCTGCCCACGCCATACCAGATGGAGGAGAGCTTCGTGCGGTGAAGTTGCGTTGATTGACCGAGTTGAACAGGGACATGCCGATAGTTGTCCCGAGTCGATTCGGTAGATTATTTTCAGGAGTGGGTTCTGCATATCGCCTAGTGGGGAAGGGAGGGGGGGTTTTGAGGGCCGTCGGACATGTTGGGTTCATGATGATGATATCACCAGGTCTCTATCTGCCTTCCATCACCCAAACCGTGCTACGCCACTGCTTCCACTGCTTCTAACATTTCAGTACATATCCCCATCGATCGTGTCCTTGGGTGCCATATATTGGGTGGTCTTGTTGACGGTCCACATAGTTTCTGCGTTCCAGACGGACTCTCAGCCCGCGCCCCGCAACCCTCCACCAATGCTCACTTTAGACTACCTCCCCCTTCTAAGCCTTGGAGTCGTGGTTTTTCTACTGATTCCACGTCGGAAACGCCCTTCCCTCCCCTTGCCACCTGGTCCGAGAAAGCTCCCCCTGATCGGCAGCCTTCTATCCCTCCCAAAAAAGTTCGAATGGGTTTCCTATGCTCGGTGGGGTAAAGAATATGGTATGCCCACTTGCTTATTTGGGTGGCTGGTGCTTGACAAGCCAACGAAGACACAGATATCCTCCACATTGACGCAGCCGGTACATCTATCATTGTCCTCAATTCGTACAAGGCTGTGAATGATTTACTCAACCTCCGGTCGGCTATCTATTCGAGTCGGTGAGAGATGCTTGATGTTGCTCCTGCATACTTTTCTCATGATGAATGTCTCCAAAGTCCGCATGCCATCATGGTTAGGGAGCTGTAAGAAAAGTATTTATTGCATCCTGAGGAAGCTCACTCTTTTCAGTATGAGCTGGGATTGGGTCTTAGGGTTTCTCCCATATGGCGACCAATGGAAGGAGGGCCGGCGCGTCTTTACAAAACACTTCAATTCTACCAAGGCCGATAACCATCAACCTCAAGAAGTGATGTACTGTCGTATGATGCTCTCGCGGTTACTGGATACACCTGAAGACTTTATGGAGCATTTTAGATAGTACGCCATTATTTCCTGTCTCCATTTAACCACGGCTCAGTAGGTTTCTATCAAAGTATGATTGGTGCCAGCATCCTCTCCATATCTTATGGTCTTAATATTCTCCCACGCATGACCCCTACATTGAAATCGCCGAGAACGCGGTTTGGGGATTAGCAACGGCGGGAGTCCCAGGAGCCTTTCTTGTCGATTCACTCCCAATCCTGAAATATGTGCCAGAATATTTTCCCGGCGCAGGATTTAAGACAAAAGCCCGAGAATGGGGTAATTGGGGTGTGAAAATGTTGAATGTGCCGTTCGATGCAGCGGAGGAAGCAATTGTAAGTATCCCCACAGCGCGTGATGTTAGTACATTGACGGCCACAATACCATAGGCCAATGGCACCGCATCCCCGTCATTTGTCTCCTCGTGCTTGAGCGACCCCGGAGAGAGAGATGGAATTGGGAGGCGAATAACTAAAGAAACAGCCGCCGCATTCTTTGTTGGTACTGCTCATTCACCTCTGTCTCCGAAGTACAAAACCAAAACTCGAGGAATTGTTTACTAGGTGGCTCTGATACAACAGTTTCGGCGATCAACACCTTCATCCTCGCCATGACATGTTATCCAGAGGCCCAAAAGAAGGCACAACAAGAGATTGATCGCGTCATTGGTCAAAGTCGACTGCCGGAATTCAGCGATGAGCATTCGCTACCTTACTTGGCCGCCCTTATCAAAGAGGTACTCCGGTTCGTTTGCATACCTCACTCCTAACATTTGCTTGAATTTCATCCATGATCCAGTTGGAATCCAGTGACCCCGCTCGGTTAGTGTACTTGTGCTTGTGCTTCCACGAGTCCACGACTAACGCTGACCAAAAAGCCATCCCACATTTACTGACACAGGACGACGTTTATAAAGGGTACCATATACCGCGTGACTCGATTGTGATTGGAAATACATGGTAGAGTTTTCGGGATATCATCTCACTATGGGAGAGTTTTAACAAGCTTGGATTAGGGCCATCGCGCATGATGAGACCGAATACCCAGACCCCTTCAGTTTCAAGCCCGAACGGTTCCTAAAAAATGGACAGTTAAACCCCGATGTCCGCGATCCCGCCACGTTCGCATTCGGCTATGGAAGAAGGCGAGTTGGCCATAAGTCTTTAGAGTTCTTCCGTGCGAGTGTCACTTACCCGTTTTGATCAACAGAGTCTGCCCGGCTAGCCACATCGGACTCTCAACACTCTGGATCATGGCCGCATCTATCCTAAGTACTTTCGATGTAAGCAAGGCTCCTGATGGCAAAGGTGGGGTAATTGAACCATCGCAAGAATATAAGCCCTCACTGGTCTGGTAAGCCACCCGACACCGATCGTGAGGTAACAATCCTCACTGCATGCAGTCATCCCCTCCCATTCAAATGTGCGATCTCGCCTCGTTCGGAAAGTACGCGGGCTCTAGTTCAGGCGGCAAGTGCCACAGCATAGCGATCGGGTTGGTCGCACCTGGCGCTGCTATTGCCTGAAAATATCAAGTGTATCCAAATACAAGCTTACTCAGGCTAAAAATGTAAAATCCAAAAATAGTGGGCAATAGGCCGCGGTTATGTATTGCTCGTAGCAGTATCATATTGGCGCAATTAGCGCAATGAACCCACAATCGATGGCAATTGCAAATGTTGGGGAAGATCCTCCTCCAATTTGAGGACTGGCCTCCTGGCAATGCTACTAAACACCGATCGTCGCGCGTGCTGCCGGCTGCCGCCGGGTGTTGCCATATTATTAGTATTTGCTCGTTCGTTGCTGGTTGCTGACCCTTCACAGGCACTTGGCGGAGCCTTTTAGCTGCCAGGGGGCCGTAGGGTCATCGGCCATGTTGAACCCTGAATTACACCCTCAAGAGGGCAGCACTTTTTTTTTTGTGAGCCCTACTGATTTGACCATCTATGCGCAGATCATCCGTTCAAACGTTCCAATTTTCAAATCTTATGATCATTGAGTCTCCCAGCCTTATCTCCTTGCGTTTCGGGGCTGCCGACCAAAAGCCATTCCCATGGCCGATGAACGCATGTTTATGTTTAATTGTTCTTGAGGGTGCCCGGGCCCGTCAACTTCCGCGGGATGTTTCTGGCAAATTTAGTCTAGAATCATGCCAAGACCTGGGGTGCAGGCCACAGGCGCCCAAGGGTTGAAACCGTGTGCTGTCCGTGTAGATCAAAGTGGCGTCTACATATCTGCTCCATCATGTGCAGATGGGAACCCATACTCTCTCACACTGGACGAGTGAATGAGGTCAAACAATGATCTTATGCTTGTGCACCTGCTGACTGATCATTGTTTGATCTTTAGAACAAATACCACTGAGTGGCCAAGCGGCAAACCAGATCTGGTTGCCGAACATGTGGGCGGATTCTCTTTCATAACAGGCCCCAGATACTACCCGATTTAATCATTGATCCCTGACCTAACGTTTGACTCCTTCGTCCCGTTCCCTCGAGTTCCCAGGTATATATAGTCGCTACCGTTGCTAAACTCATGCAAAACTCCCCGGTTCTCCACCACAGCACTAGATCTTTTGTCTGGTTTCTGTGGCTATGATTTCTCTTGATCTTTTGGCGAGCGCTGCCTCGTTCTCCCTCATTCTTTACCTCTATTCAAAGCGCCCCAAGAGTCCCCATGCGACCTCCCTCTTCCACCTGGGCCGAAGAAGAAATTCTTGGTTGGAAATTTATTAGATATGCCCGTCGATTTCCCATGGAAAACATATCATCAGTGGTGCAAAGATCTTGGTACGACTTGACTCATTCGAAACCGATTTCCAAACTAACCCGTCCTAGATTCTGACATTATTCATCTCGAGGTTGCAGGCACCTCTATTGTTGTCCTCGATACGTCTGAGGCAACAACCGAACTTTTTGAAAGGAAGTCTTCATTGTATTCGAGCAGGTTGGTAGACTCGTTTATCTTTTCTGTGGTGCTATAACTTAGGAATTGTAGGGCACGCATGCCCATGATCAATGAATTGATGGGATGGGATTTCAATTTTGGTTTCATGGAGTATGGTCAGTGCTTTTTTCGCTTGGGTTTGTTTAAACTCACCAAAATCTCGTAGGAGAGCGCTGGTATGTAACTCGCATGACGGCGATGCTTCGTCCACTTACCAATAGCTAGGCGTCAACATCGTCGTATCATGCACCAGGCCTTCCATCCAACCGCTGCCCTTCAGTTCCGCCCTCATGAAATTAAGGTGCACATGGCTTACTCCGTCGACTTTTGGACGCTCCCAATGATTTCATGGACCATTTAAGGCAGTATGTGAATACTCAAGTGACTGCTACCGTTTCTAATTGTTCGTAGCATGGCTGGGGCTACAATTATGTCCATTGCATATGGTTTGGATGTTTTACCCAAGGATGATCCCTATATGCAACGGCCGAGCGTGGTGTTCACCCTCTGGTTGCTGCAGCGGTTCCTGGTGCATTCCTCGTCGACACCTTCCCATTTTTGAAGTATGTTCCTGAGTGGATGCCGGGTGCGGGGTTCCAGAAGAAGGCCAAAGAGTGGGGCAAACTCTCTAAGGCAATGGTCGAAGTACCCTTCCGCGCAGCTATGAAAAACATTGTATGTCATTACTATGCCTGTCTGGTGTATTCTAATTATTGTGCAGGCCAATGGTGAAGCAACTCCATCTTTCGTGTCTTATAGTATGCAGCGAATCGACGAAAGTAGTGACGTCGAATATCAAAAGGGCATCGTTCAAACTGCCGCTGGCACTTTATATGCTGGTTAGTGGTACATATCTTTGTGGAAGTCCCGCTAACTGATATATACCTAAATCAGCTGGTTCTGATACTGTGAGTAGTGCATTGCAAAATGCATCTATAAATCTTACAATGGAATTAGACCGTTTCTGCGATAGCTTCCTGTATCCTTGGTCTCCTCGAAAACCCCGATGTCCAACGGAAAGCTCAGCGGAAATTGACTCCGTCGTTGGTCGCGGTCACTTGCCTGATTTCGAGGATGAGGATTCGCTTCCTTTCGTCACTGCTATTGTCAAAGAAACACTAAGATGGCGCGACGTTGTTCCCATCGGTGAGGAATATATTCATCCAAGCTAGCTGGCAACTCATGTCAATTAGCAATTCCACATTTGCTTGAGGTTGAGGACGTTTACAAGGGCTATAGGATTCCCGCCGGAACCGTTTGCATTCCAAATGCCTGGTACGTTTCATTTGAATAAGTGTCAATCTGCGGTTTAATTGGCATTTAGGGCTATGTTACATGATGAAAAAGTTTATCCGGATCCATTCTCGTTCAAACCGGAGCGGTTCATGAAGGATGGTAAACTTGACCCCAACGTTCGGGATCCGGCTCATGCAGCCTTTGGCTTCGGGCGTCGGTTAGTGAATCCGTCTTCACTACATGCACTACCTGATAAATTATTGCTCCTATTTACTAGGGTCTGCCCAGGGCGTTACATGGCCTATTCAGCTGTCTGGATCGCGATTGCTTCTATTCTGGCCACCTTTGATATTGAGAAGGTCACCGACGAAAACGGTAACATTATTGAGCCGTCCCACGAGTACCTCTCAGCGCTTGTTTGGTATGTTTTCGCGCTTGTATCGTGTTGCGTCTTTAACAAATGATTTCAGCATGCCTCTGCCATTTAAATGTGCTATTAAACCCAGATCGAAGGAGGCGGCGGATCTGATCCGTGCCACGGCCAACATGGGTGATTGAAGGAGTGAGGTTGAGATGGTATACCCTCTATTTTTACACGGATTATGCTGTATAATTGAGTCCTGGGGGCGTTTCAATACATGCGATGTTGGATACAGATGAGTGTTGAATTAAGTTCGGCGTTGAATCATGAATCCTTCATAACAATTGATGTCAAGTTGACATTTATTATCCGCCACAATTGCATCAAGTTCAACTTCTATTGTGTTTTGAAGTCACAGCCCGAAGCTTTAATCTTGGTTTTCGAACCCACCGTTAACACCAACGTCGGCGTGGGTAAGATTAATGGTGACTGACTGCTTCGGGTGCCAGACTCGCGGTGTCGAATTTGTTGATTCCCTGTCACATCGACTCCTTAGTTGGTGTCTGGATCGTGATGAACCGGTAACCTTGGACGTCCCTTAAAACGATCCAAGTTAGCTAACCCAATTCGTGCCTCGGCTTTGGAGTTGATAATAGCCTCTAGCTTTGTCGCTGGCCGCGGCTGATGTGTGTTCACTATTCAAGTTGTTGGCCCCGTAATACCTTAGCTGGTCCTGTCATTGCTGCCCAGTGCCCGAAGTCGTTTGATCATTGCTATGGCATCAATGGTGGCTTCTTCGACAGGATCTTCGGTCCACCTCCGAGAACTTAAAAACGGTCAGTGTTCTTGCGCTTGAAGCTCCAGTTCCGCAACCCAAGGTTAAAACACCAACCAATGGCCCTCTTATATTGTATCTTGTCGACGGCCCTCACTTTATTCTTGTGCAGTCTCACACGTTGGCGGATCAAAAAATCTCATGGGGGGCTCCCACTTCCTCCTGGGCCGAGAGGAAGCATATTTTTCGGTCACTTGTTCGAATTACCAGCGAACTCCCCGTGGGAGGTATATCATCAATGGTGCAAGGACCTTGGTATTCATCTTTAGCATCAAACGTGGTGTGCTCACTGACCAGTCGGGGCTCTTGCAAGGTTCCGATATCATTCACTTGGACATAATGGGGTCGTCGGTGATCATACTGGACACGGCCACCGCTGCGATGGATTTAATCGAGAAAAGGTCATCTATTTATTCGGATAGGTCCAAAGATTACTTCTTTGCGGGTTCTTGCTTATCTGTTTTGATTTTAGGCCTAGGTTTCCAATGGTCAACGAACTGATGGGGTGGAGCTTTAATATGGGAACTATGCGTTATGGTATGGTCTTTTCTCAATCATATAATTGCTTCTCTCCAAATCTTATATTCTCCCAGGCGATCTGTGGTAGTATACATCCAAAAATTTGAGGGGTAATCGTTGACACCATACGGGACTTTTAGGCGCAGTCACCGGCGGTTGTTCCATCGCTTTTTTCACCCCAGCGCTGCTGCTAGATTCCAGCCTCAAGAGATGAAGGCGACTCACGAAATGCTTGGCAGGCTGCTCGACGATGATCAAGATTTTGTAGCTCACTTTCGGCAGTACGTGGTCCGCGAAACATTGGTGATGCAAGCTGACTTGTGAGGCCCATTTAGCATGGCTGGCGCTGTTATCATGTCCATAGCATATGGTATTGAGGTCCTCCCCCATAATGATCCATACATCGTGGCGTCAGAAAGAGGCGTTCGACCAGTAATAAATGCTGCTGTACCAGGTGCCTATTTGGTTGACCTCATACCCCTCCTAAAATATGTGCCCGAATGGATGCCGTTTGCGAACTTCCGGCGTAAAGCGCGAGAGTTCCGACACCTCGGCGAATTGATGCGCGAACTGCCATTCAGTGTTGCCCAGTTTGTGTGTTGGATAACTGCTCCCCTTGATAAATTTAACGGATTGACCAGTCGGATACGAGCTCGTCCAGTTCATTTATCGCCTGTGCTTTGGCAGAAATTAGTGACAGGGATTCGACACATCAAACGGAAATAATCAAAAACACGGCCGCTACGATGTATATGGGTCAGTTTTTTAGGTGGACAACTCCGTTGATTTGCTGAATTCAATATTCAGGTGGCTCAGATTCTGTAAGAGGCCGACTTTACCAATTCGAGACGTCCCAAGCATACTTATATCACACCTAGACTGTCTCAATGCTGAGTTCCTTTATTCTCGCCATGCTCAAAAATCCGGAAGCGCAGGCCAAAGCTCAGCAAGAGCTCGACGAAACACTTGAACGTGAGCGTCTACCCAATTTTCAAGACCAAAAAAACCTGCCATATGTCGACGCTATTGTGATGGAGGTTTTGCGCTGGGGGACTATTGCGCCGCTGGGTGAGCTTTCAAATCTAAATTTTATGGTTTTCCTAAATTAGCTCCAAGCGGCTCCTCACCGGCTTGCCGTTGACGACGCTTACCAGGGGTATGCACTCCCCGCAGGATCAACTATCTTGTGCAATGCGTGGTACGTGGATCCATGCTTGAGATAAACCTCCCCCCTGCATTGTATACCTTAGGGCCATGCTCCACGATGAAAATGAGTACCCACAGCCATTCTTGTTCAATCCGGACCGGTTTATACGCGATGGAAAAATTAACCCAGCTGTCAAGGACCCGCGCGCATTCGCGTTTGGATTTGGTCGACGGTATGCCAACAGATGCATATGTTTGACGAGTTTGCTAATGTGCGCCTCAATAGAGTATGCCCGGCCCGTTTCATGGCATACTCTTCCGCCTGGATAGCGGTGGCCTCGATTCTCTCGGTCTTTAACATCACACAAGCTGTTGCCGACGATGGTTCATTAATCGACCCTGCCATTGAATACACTGGAACATTAGCATGGTTTGGATTAGTATAATTGCCTGGATACAATCTCATCATCATTGTAATAGCGCACCTGTCCCGTTCAAATGTTCAATTCAACCCAGGTCGCAGGACGCGAAGGCGATGATTCTTTTGGCGTTGGGGGACTAGAGGTGTGTATATGGTTTGGGGTCGAGCGTTGCGCTGGGCGATGCTGGGAGCCATGTTTGTCGGACCTAGTAGTGTTCATGCTAGGTATTCACATCTGCGTTATCCCGATGCCCATGCCTGAATGAATGTGATTCATATTCTTGGGTGCTTTACAGGCACAGTATCATGGCCCGTATCCATTTCCTCACCTGTCTTGGATGTTTATTCTATATCCAGTTTCGGGATATGGATGGTTATGCTAAAGATTTGCCTCACGCTACATTCGTTTGCAGCGGGAGCTTCTAAACAAGGGTTGATTAAGGTATATACACGAAGCTACACTCCAGTCGAGGGTGGAGTATCCTGGTCAGGCGGAGGTAGTACTTCCTGGCGAGGAGGTTTTGGGGGGTGAAGAACAAGGTTTCCTAGCCGCGGTGGGGTGGAGCGGTTGATAAACTCCATTGTAGTGGGCAACTTATCTGCTGCCTGGCGGAGCGCTGAAGCAATGTAAGGGTGTGGTATCCAATTGACGACAAGACACACCATCTCTAGCAAGTTCCTCTCGGATGGGTGTGCCGCCTATCTCAAAAATAACGCGGCCCTTGGGCACACTGGTAAAATAACAAGTTGAGCGTCATGAAAGGATTGAGAAAATATTAGGACAAACCGGGTAGCCCAGTACTCGAACGTGCCTTTACCTTTACCCATACGTGTTTCATTACCCTATAACATACACCATAAGCTGTAGGAAAACCCGCGATATTGGGCATACCTTGATGCAAACTGGAATATCTGGGAACACCCTCAAGTAAACTTTGGTCCCTTTAATAACCTTGATTTTCCGCTTGATGACCTCCTCCGCTGTGGTCAATTGCTTCGCACTAAGGCGCACGCCGTTTCCTTTGATCCTAATCCCCCATTCTCCATAAGCCAATGTGGTGCCTTTAATCGAGCCTCCTGTTGGGATAGGAATCCGGCCTTTGTGCCGTTTGATATGCTGGACTTGCCGCGGAGCAAGCTGAGACCGGTCCCTGGTAAAGTTTAGTGGGCCAACCACTGGTGGGGCTTTTTGGAGGGTGTTCCTCCGCAATGCGGGCAGCAAGGAGGCGAAGGAAAACATGAACTCAGACAGAGAGGTATTTTGGACGTCACCAGAAATGTTTTATTGGTTATGTAAGCCAGCAGCATTTCCATCTGACTCTGGGGCCTGACCTCCACCTCCACAACCACCAACACATACCACCTCCGCCAACGCCGCAATGAGCGACAAGAAGAGAGCCTTTGAAGAAAATGGGGAACCTATCAGCAACAAAAAATTAAAAAGGTCTGTCTAGTTGTATCCATGCACGTCTTTTCATTGCATTTACAAGTCTTTTGCGGCAGTGATGTGAGTGCTTTACCTATTTCCCTTCACCAAGGTGAATGAGCCTCTTAATTCGATATCTGACATATCTCTATAACCTTTTTACACCCAGAATATTTCCAATGGCGCATCCACGTCCGCAGCTGTAAGTGGATGCCAGCGAATTTCTCAACTTGTATCTAACAGTACTTTATTCGCACCGGCAGCTTTCTCCAGCAGACGTCATTGCCCAGAAGCGTGCAGAAATAGCTGCAAAACTAGCCGCCATGAAAAACAATACGTTTGGCAAAACTCCAACTGCTATTGTAGCCCCTGTTCCTGTGAAGGCCACCACCTCTGCGACATCTGTGACAAGCGCATCTCCTACAATATCGAGTGGGCCAACACCTGCAACTGGCTCTCCCGCCGCTGGGGCACCTGCAAAGCCTGAAGATTTGGCGCGTAAGGTGGTCGAGGCTAAACGCCGCGTTGCGGAGGCTCAAAGCAAACTTGCGGTCAAAGACAATCCCTATATGGTATGCCGCTAACCATTATACTAATTTCGATCAGAATCTCATATTTTATATAGACAATGGCGCAAAGTGGGAAGAAGAATCGTCCGGTTGAGCAAACCCAGCAAGGCGCTGGCTTGAAGATGGCGGCACATCCCCTCTTGCTGGATACGACACCTGCTGCACCACAATCTAAAAAGGATAGATATAAGCCAATGCAGCCCAAGTTTGCCTCTATCAAGGTAATTTTCTCGTTCTATCTTGTCAGTGAAGCTGAGCGACCCGTCAGGCCAATACCCGCAATATTCCAACACCTCCTCCGCCCCCGCCCCCGTTGCAGTTTCCGAATCAGCTAATCCTTATGCGGCGTCTGCATTCAAAGACACCGGTTCGAAGGAGCGCCACGAGAACGATCTGGCCGTAACTTCCGGTTTAATCCCAAGGGGAAATATGTCGCCCTTGGCAATCAAATGAGGCAAGACAATCAACTTGAAGCCCTTAAGCAGCGGATTGCCGAGAGTGCTCGTAAAGCTGGTTTAGATGGGGATATGGGTATCGAAAAAATATCAAGGTATGCTAGCCACCGCGTATTTGATCTTCAAGTGTTCTAACTATATGACACGTAGCGCCCACCACCCCCAGTAGCTGAATGGTGGGATGCGGCATTACTTCCCAATAAATCCTACGAAGACTTGTCCATGGGATTGTCACGGTTAAATATCAAAACGTCTGATTCACCTATCACTATATATATTCAACATCCAATTCCCATTCCTGCGCCTGGGACAAAAGCAAAGTTGCTTTGAAGCCCATGATGCTCACTACGAAGGTCAGACTGCAGTGTTCTTGTTCCAAAGCCAGTGGTTTACCCTGATGTAGGAGCAAAAGAAAATGAGGAAGTTGAAGCGGGCTGCCGATCTACAGGACAAGAGAGATCGCATTCGTATGGGTCTCTTGCCTCCCGATGCCCCTAAAGGTTCGAGCTCACCATAAATACTGACGCGTCATACTTATGGCCCGAGTCCAGTCCGCCTGGCCAATTTGATGAAAGTGCTTACCTCCGATGCTGTCCAAGATCCCACCCGCGTCGAAGCTCGTGTGCGGAGGGAAGTGGCAATGCGAAAACATGGTCATGAGAAGATGAATGCGGAACGCAAGTTGACTGACGACCAACGACGAGAGAAAATCGAATCGAAGAAAGTGGAAGAAGAAAAGAAAGGGATATATGGGGCCGTCTTCAAGTAATGAAATTTCATCGCTCCTACTACCGCTGCTGCTCATCACGCATCCTTCACAGGATAAAAACTTTAACCGACCCTGCTCATCAATTCAAAGTGCGCAAAAATGCGGAGCAACTGAATATGACTGGCGTTTGCATTTTCAATCCCAACTTCAGTATGGTCTACGTCGAAGGCGCTGCAAAATTTATCAAAAACTACAAACGTTTGATGATGCATCGAATTGCATGGACCGAAGCTGCCCGCCCTCGAGGGGCAGAGGAAGTTGAACTCGAGGACCCGGACTCGGATGTCGAAGACGAGGAGTCAACAAGCAAGATCAAGGTTGCTCCTAAGGCGGCGTCGGAAGAGCCTGGTCGCTCGTTGGAAGACAACAAGTGTTACCTAGTTTGGGAAGGGATGTTGCGGGACCGGTCGTTCAACAATTTCAAGGCCAAAAGTTGCCCCACTGATCGGGACGCAAAGGATGTTCTGGGAGACAAATTGAAGGGATATTGGGACCAGGCGAAGAACTGGAAGCCAGAGGAGGAAGAATTATTCTAGTGCACTGCTTGAAGGAACGGTCTCGCAAAACATTTTTCTCTCGTTTAGTATTTCAACTACAATCGCCGCTCTGTAATTTTTACGTATTTGCGTAGGCATTCTGCCGTGTTGAATTCTCGTCCAGACAGGTTGGAATAAACGAATGGATTCAAGTATATCGTATATACCCTGTCCAAACGCACAAGAGTAAAAACTAAAGAACGACTAAGTAATAATAGATACTGGCTAATCGAGATGTATTTTTATCACGTCGGAAGTGCCCTTCAAACCATCTCCTACCGCTGATAATGCTGATTCAAAGTGATCCTTGCTCTGATCTCGCCATCCTCCAGTCTTATCCATGTCTCGGGCCCCGCTTGTGGATTTGGCGATGAGAACTGAATGTTCCTCACGCCATGTCCCCACCCGACACCATCGTATCCACCATATCTGTTAATTTTTAGCTGAAGCGGGGGAATGTCGAGTGGATGTGGAACCGTACCCAGAATGCTTGTCAAAGCAGAAGATCACATTCTTAACTTGCTCGCGAATACACCATTCATTGCCGTGATCTGTTTGGGGATTATCTCAATATAGACTCGCAGGAGCTCTGAATGGGTTGCGCACCGTGTCCTGAAATTACTGCGTGTATGTTCTTCACATGCAGATTGAGGGCGTCCCAGAATGGGCTATCTTGGCCTGTGGAAGACGAGTCCTGAACGGAGCCGCTACCAAGAGAATCGGCTGTGCAGTCGCCTGGTTCAGGATGGAAATTCCGGGCAGGAATAATTGACATACCATTCAGCCCTGGGTTCCTCGTAGGATTAAGTTTTGCTTGAAGCGTTGAGACAACGTGTCTTTTAGAGTAAAATCTTGAGCGGCTATCCTCCCTCAGAGATGGGTGGTGATGCTCACGGAGGAATGTGAACGAAAGCCAGGGCACCCCGATCGCTCATGGGCCCCCATTCCGCTCCATGGCCTCGTCTCAGATTTGATCCAATCAGCAACAGATGCGTCAACCCAATCGGGCAGAGCTGTCGAATTTGGATTGGGTGAAAATCCGCCTATGAGTCCATGAGAAACTAGTGCGGGGGGATTGGGGTTGCACAAACCACGGGAGTCGAAGAACCACAGGATGAGCACGGGGGCACGATCTGTGGTGGCTACGGTAGCAATAGGCTATACCCAGATGAATCCAATTTACCGGCGCTATTCTGTATACCTGGGGGTGACCATAGTCCTTGTTGAGTCGTCAGGATAATTACCGGAACCCAGTAGTTTCCTGGTCCCCCTACACCACCAACGCCTGGGGTGCAATTCGGGTGTAACTGAGAGGCGCAACCTGTTGCTCCCTCATGATCTCTTCGAGATGAGTAATATTGGCTTGATTGTCGTGGTTCTTAGACGTCCTATTTGTATCATTGAAGCTCGAGCCATTGTATACCACATACCCCATGCGAAGAAGAAAATGGGATCTTGGCGGTGTTTAACGGGGCTACAATTTCGTCAATCAGCGTTGTAGCGTTCTCCTTGAAAGTATCTGGATGGATTCTGAGTGAGCCCAAACACAAAGCAAATCATTGATCCGTACTTTCGCCCGTAATCAGGTCCCCGTTCAAGACACTAGGATAAATCAATGTCACAGCTACAAAGAATAGTCGGCAAAACGAACGCGTAGTCCGGTTTCTCGTCAGACAACACGGCTTTCATGAGGTGGGTGCTATTGAAGTCGTGTTCGGGTCCCCAATCGTCCCATGGATTCTCTCCAAAATGGAGGTCAGAGAAGACGGTGATCTTGAACGTGCCATCCGGACGAAACAAAGCTTCGGTTTGTGGGGGTAGGGGTCCAAATTGCCGCCGGTTGGTGAGTTAGCCTCTAAACATTCAAGTTATGGTTCTCCAACGGTTGTAAGTATGTGTATAATGAATGGCGTACGGTTTATGAGATCGTTAGCACCAATGAAGAGCGCCCGGGAACCGATGGG
This sequence comes from Infundibulicybe gibba, assembly GCA_015501065.1. NCBI lineage: Eukaryota > Fungi > Basidiomycota > Agaricomycetes > Agaricales > Omphalinaceae > Infundibulicybe > Infundibulicybe gibba. The sequence continues at coordinate 58,269 of JADNYI010000104.1, forward strand.
GATAACAACTGCCAAAAACGCGAGGGCTTTCATAGTTCGCTAGTCTTGGAACTGCTTGCTGTCGCTGGTGAAGCAGCTGCGAGTAGTACTGTTGCTAACGGTCCGGCCCGGTCCAGGCAGAATGCCCGCCTAGTGTGAGGAAATATGTCCCTGTGATGCTGGACAGCGTCCACTGTATGGGATTCGAAGAAATGGCGCATGTGTTCATGGGCGTTGGAGCGGCAAACTCCAGGGCCAATGAGTGATGGAATGCGCTACGGCGATATTGACGGGATGAAAACGATTCCGGCCCGGCCACTGTTGCCCGGGATAGTGACTCGGTGACAGCCGGCGACGACCACTATAACCTTTGCACAACCATCATGATCACATATATGTCATTTTCCTCAAGGCTCGGCGTTCACGCTCAAGAACTGTGGCATAATATAAACTTCAAGTATAAAAATACTGATAACTTCAAGTAATAAGCATGGACCCGAGGCCCACCGGGTCCTGGGCCCGTGTCACCGTCATCCCGGGCCTCTGGCCAGAGGATGACAGAAATTCCTGCTTCCCAACATCAAATAATAGTGAAATTATTTCGATTGACCTTGCCTGAAAGAGTCGAGGCCACTCGACGACATCAGGCAGGCCCGCAGTGACTGCCAAGATTGGTGTGAGACCACCAGTCTCACACCAATCTACGTCATTCCAGCCCAAGACCCGGTGCACCAAGAAGTTCCAACTTCTAGCAAGCCCATCATACCTTTACAGTTACCGAGAGTGCTCACGAGGATAAAGGGAAGGTGCGCCTATCGTTTTATGGCTGAATTCCTCTTTCACTCCAACACAAATTCAGAATACACTGTGATGTCTTTGTTAAGACATAGTAAGATCTTTTTTGTCTCATGGATTTGGAGGAGATTGACCATGTACAGTTGACGCCGAAGAAGTGATCGAAAACAGTAAGGAGTCGGACCACCCACACAAGAAACATGCTGCCCATCTGGGCAGGACCCACCATCAGTCTTGGAGCCGGGACGAGGATGGTGCTCGCGCGCCAAAGTACACGATGCCCGAATTTGGCATGCCCGGCATCATACCAGCTTCTCCACGACGAGACCGCTCTCGACGGTAATCCACTTTTGAATCTGGCCTCGTTCGTACTTCCTTTATATTCCCAAGAGTTGCGCGCTCAGTTTCCAGTGGCTAGCTTCGTGCACACTTGGATGCCTGAAGAAGAGAAAAATTCCATATGTGAAGCAGGTGTGGATTCAGGTATGATCCCGTTTCCAACGCGCTCCACAGAATCTAAGCCTCAACCTTCGCAGACCTTACTCCAGGTCAAAGGATGGATCGTTCCGAATTATAATGTACACTCGATGCCTCTCCACCCCTTACGCCACTGATCAAGATTCACAGGGCCCGAAAGGAGCAGAGGATACCGAGATTCTGCGAGTCGTTGGTAAGTCCCATACTCAACACACGGACGGTAGCTGACCCCTTCCCTTGCCACTTTAGTTCGAGAAACCCTATCGGAGGATCTTATCGAACGTCTCATCGTCGATCTTCTGGAGACAACGGAATCGCTCATGAGTATGTATTCCCCGAATTCTCCAGTGTAAACCATCACACTTATTAGACAACCATCAAGCCTCAGATGGTGCTAATGGCCTAACAGCCGCCTTCGATATCCTGAAGAATCGGCGCCAGCCTGACCGTGAACAAGGGCGGCCCAACCGAGATAACTTTGGAGATGCTGAGGCGGGCACCAAACAAGAATAGGCTGGGTTTTTTTGATAGTGCTAATTGAACGATCTCGTGCTGAGGGTCTGGTTGGTTGGAGTCTGTTCATTGTTATTGTATTTACGCCTGAGCTTTCTCCGAAGGAGGCTTAGTGTTCGAAACCGGTTTATTTGAATCTATCGGCGATACTGGCGTCTCAATGGGCCTATTTTCAGACCCAGGCATGATTAAACACAATTTGCACAGCCTCTCACTCAGCGCTCCTGTGTGGAAGATCCTTGAGGTGCAATCTCAGTACCTGCTATGCCCCGGGTCTGTCCAGGCCTAGGGCTCACTGGCATACTGCGCCTGAAAATTGCTCAAAGAAACACAGCGCACCGTGGTCGTGGTTGTATCGATCTTCCGTGTACCCATCCTCCACCGCTGCAGCGGTGCCTGTCACCATCACGGTGGCAGGGTCTGGTTTACAAACATCAGACCCTCCCGAGCGGTTCAGGAGCACGACCACCGCATAAATCTCGGAATAATAGATAAGGTGTATCTTGATAAGATAAAAAAAACTCAGCGAAATTCTCCTGAACTGCGAAGGTGGGCCTGGGACGGACTCGGAGGCTGACATACCCTGTTCAAACGCACGAGAGTAAAAGCTAAGGAACGACTAAGTAATAATAGATACTGGCTAATCGAGATGTGTTTCATCACGTTGGAAATGCCCTTCAAACCATCTCCTACCGCTGATAATGCTGATTCAAAGTGATCCTTGCTCTGGTCTCGCCATCCTCAAGTCTTATCCATGTCTCAGGCCCCGCTTGTGGGTTTGCCGATGAGAACTGGATGTTCCTCACGCCATGTCCCCACCCGACACCATCGTATCCACCATATCTGTTAATTTTAGCTGGAGCGGGAGAACGTCGAGTGAATGTGGAACCGTACCCAGAATGCTTGTCAAAGCAGAAGATCACATCTTTAACTTGCTCGCGAATACACCATTCATTGCCGTGATCTGTTTGGGGTTATCTCAATATAGACTCGCAGGAGCTCTGAATGGGTGCGCACCGTGTCCTGAAATTACTGCGTGTATGTTCTTCACATGCTGATGAGGGCGTCCCAGAATGGGTCATCTTGGCCTGTGGACGACGAGTCCTGGACGGAGCCGCTACCAAGAGAATCGGCTGTGCATCGCCTGGTTCAGGATGGAATTGTAGGCAGGAATATTGACATACCATTCAGCCCCGGGTTCCTCGTAGGATCAAGTTTGCTTGAAGCGTTGAGACAACGTGTCTTTTAGAGTAAAATCTTGAGCGCTATCCTCCCTCAGAGATGGGTGGTGATGCTCACGGAGGAATATGAACGAAAGCCAGGGCACCCCGATCGCTCATGGGCCCCCATTCCGCTCCATGGCCTCTGTCTCAGATTTGATCCAATCAGCAACAGATGCGTCAACCCAATCGGGCAGAGCTGTCGAATTTGGATTGGGTGAAAATCCGCCTATGAGTCCATGAGAAACTAGTGCGGGGGGATTGGGGTTGCACAAACCGCGGGAGTCGAAGAACCACAGGATGAGCACGGGGGCACGATCTGTGGTGGCTACAGTAGCAATAGGCTATACCCAGATGAATCCAATTTACCGGCGCTATTCTTATACCTGGGAGCGTGATCATAGTCTTGTTAGAAGTCGTCAGGATCAATTACCGGAACCCAGTAGTTTCCTGGTCCCCCACGCCACCAACGCCTGGTGGTGCAATTCGAGTATAACTAAGAGGCGCAACCTGTTGCTCCCTCATAATCTCTTCGAGGTGAGTGATATTGGCTTGATTGTCGTGGTTCTTAAACTCCTATGTGTATCATTGAAGTTCAAGCGTGGCACTTTATACCACATACCCCATGCGAAGACGAAAATGGGATCTTAGCACTGTTCAGGGGGGCTACGATTTCATCAATCAACGCTGTAGCATTCTCCTTGAAAGTATCTGGGTGGATTCTGAGTGAGCCCAAACACAAGGCAGGTATCAGCCCGTACTTTCGCCAGTGATCAGGTCTCCATTCAAGACACTAGGATAAATCAACGTCACAGCCACGAAGAATAGCAGGCGGAACGAACACATAATCCGGTCTCTCGTCAGGCAGCACGGCTCTCATGAGGCGGGTGCTATTGAAGTCCTGTTCGGGTCCCCAAACATCCCATGGATTCTCTCCAAAGTGAAGATCAGAGAAGACGGTGATCTTGAAGGTGCCATCGGGGCGAAACAAGAGCTTCGGTTTGTGGGGGTAGGGGTCCAAGTTGCTGCGGGTTGGTGAGCCAACCTCTGAACATAACGGTTCACCAACAGCTATAAATATGTATATAATTAAACGGCATACGATTTATGAGGTCGTTGGCACCAATGAAGAGCGCCCGGGAACAGATGGGGATAAAAACTGCCAAAAACGCGAGGGCCTTCATAGTTCGCTAGTCTTGGAACTGCTTGTTGTCAAGGGTGGTGAAGCAGCTGCAGGTTAGATTCCGTGAAGAAGTAGCACCTGGGTCGCTGACGGTCCGGTCCGGTCCAAGTGGAATGCTGCAAGGCCCACCGAAAGTTGCAGCCTGAGCAATGAGGAAACATGTCCCTGTGATATTGGACAACGTTAGCTGTGTGGGAATTCTGCATGTGTTTGTGGACACTGGGGGGCGGTAAGCAACTTCCATTGTTGAGAAATGCGCCGTGCTTCGATGTTGGCAGTGGCAATGTGGTATGACCAGCTGACACTGGACGACTTCTATACCTTTTCACGCCGCCATACGAAATTTCTCTCAAAGCTCTGGCAAGCTCAAGCTCAAGCGCTCAAGTCTTGCGAGAACTGTGGCATGGACCGCCACGGAAGCCCCAGGTATAAACATTCTGATAAGCATGGATCTCAGGCCCGCCGTCAACTAGGCCTGGTCTATTATTGCCGTCGTTTCCTTCCAAATTCGAACCAACTTTGGCCAGAGCGTGGGGGAAACTCCTGCTTTCTGATATCAAATGATAGTAAAATGATCAACCTATAAAACTTCGCCTGAGAGAGAGTCGGGGCCTCTTGACGACATCAGGCTGGGTCTCACAGTGATCTATGTATGTCATTCTAGCCCAAGGCCCAGTGCATTAAGAAGTTCTAACTTCTAACGAGCCCATCATACCTTACAGTTGCCGAGAGTGGTCACGAGGATAAAGGGAAGGTGCGTCCATCGTTTTATGACCGGCGTTCCTTTTCGCCCCGACACAAATTCAGAATACGCTGTTGTGATGTCTTTATCAAGACACAGTATACAGATCCCTTCATCTCGTGAAGTTGCAGTGGAGGAGACTGGCCATGTGTAGTTGACGCCGAAGAAGTGATCGCAAACAGCAAGGATCACCCACACAAAAAACATGCTGCCCATCTGGGCGGGACCCATCATCAGTCTTGGAGCCAGGATGAGGATGGTGCTCGCGCGCCAAAGTACATGATGCCCGAGTTTAGATTTCGACTGAGCCCCAAACAGAACCGACATGACAGAACCGTGACAAAATCGTGACAAAATGGCCGGAACGGTCCATGGACACTGCAGAAGGACTTAAAATTTGGCTGCACAGAATGCTTCGGAAATCAATTTTGAGCAACTCTGTGCGGATGGATTCTTTAATTTTGAGGTTGCGGTTGAACCATGCGAGTTTTTGTTCCAGGATCTTGACTTTAGCAGGACCCTGTTACTATTAGCCAAATCCAGAGGGTTCAGGGTGCTTTTCTTGCCGAAATTCCACCGCCTGCGACATGGTTTTGTTCCGTTAGTCACGCAAAGTCACAGCCATGTGATGTGGTCGGTTCTGTTTGAGGCATATCTTACGATCGCTGCTCCGTAATTTATATATTTGCGCGAGCATTTTGCTGGAAATGACCTTTCAAATTTGTCGAATAGCAGGTCCAGGCACGTCGCAGGCTCCTAAAACCAACCTCTCGTACAGCATCGATTTCGTATATTACACATTTGTATGACACGAAAAATGTGATGACGAAAAATAATTGTGTCATGCACTAACCTAATATGGGTCAAACGTAGAATCTCAAACTCGCTGTAGAGAGGCTGGCAAAACTGTCTGTTCAAAGTCCGATAAACCCTATTCTATGGCTGAAAATACACGCTGCCGCTCCATTTCTGCACTGCCGTCGTTTGGCTTTCTCACTCATTAGTTTGGATTAGTAATCATATTCTCGCAACCGTCCAAGTCACCCTGGAACACGCAAAGCGTGAAAATTGAAACAAATTTACTCCTAATGTATTCATTGGCCCTAGCCTGCTCAAAAAGTTCAAGTGCTGGGTTGAAGTCAATTGCGCATGGCCCCTGGAAGATTTCGACGGTGGCCAAAAACAAAATATATGATTACTAATCCAAACTAATGAGTGAGAAAGCCAAACGACGGCAGTGCAGAAATGGAGCGGCAGCGTGTATTTTCAGCCATAGAATAGGGTTTATCGGACTTTGAACAGACAGTTTTGCCAGCCTCTCTACAGCGAGTTTGAGATTCTACGTTTGACCCATATTCACTGCGGACATAGGCCTGTTGTTGCAATGGGTATAGCATGAATAAATGGAAGACAAAATTAGAGTATGTCTTGTATTAGGTCATTTAGAATATGGAGAATAAATTTATAATATTCTTTACAGTTTGCAACTCAATATTTTCCAAGGTAATACTGGGGAGAAATTTAAAATTTAGGCCCAGTGTTGCACGGGCATGTATTGGGAATATACTTAATCTTTGTTCAGCATAATAGACTTGATAGTAGGATAATAAAATATAGAATCTTTCTTCCCTTGAACCATTGGTTAGATTTTAAAAGCTGTCAATCTTTTTTCTGCTGAATAAAGCATAATAATATTTAAAATTTATACCTTGATATCTCTTGCCATTAACTTGCCCTTACATTCAAAATATTCTCCTGGCATCTTGATAAGGTAAAAATGATGCAAAAAATTTATGTAAATTTGGGACGAAAAGCCAAGACAAATACTGATTGCTTTTGAAATACATGCCCAATACATTCACTGCTTATATTGTAATCCATAATCAAAGGCTGGAGTGGCGTGGTTTGGCTCAGCACCATATACCCAATTACACTTCAGGTCTCCCCACCTCGAGTGCCCTGATTTCGTCTTGCAGCATCATTGCGCACATCGATAGACATGGCAAACAAGGCCGCGAGGGTGGAAGGGGGCGAGCAAGCTATGCCGCTTCAACCACATGCATGTAATTATCAGTCATATAGTACCTGCTTCATTATTTATTGCCCCGTCTATTATTCTTGCCTGTTTATGATGGGCGGGCGGATAGGTGCACCAGGTGCCGGGTGCAAGGATGCGGGCGAGGAGGTGTGGACTGGACGTGGAGTGCGAACGGGCGGGTGCATGCGTGTGGAGTATAATTCAGGCATGGAGATTCAGCATCGCCACTGCTGTCGTTGTCCACCATTTTCCGCTCACTGTGTCGCTTGATTTCTATCATCCGATGCCGCTTGCGTTTAAGACGGCTGGGCACCATCCATATCCATCGTTCGCGGTCCGTCTATCAATTGTTCGTGAAAAGACATACCGAACCTTGTTTGCAATAGGAAGGTGAGCATTAGTTGATATGAAATAACCAATATGTACCACCGAAATGCTCCAAATCAAGTGAGATCAAATCACGTTTGAGAGGGCCATTGGCGAGACAGGCCCACCCTGGGCTCTGACGGATAGTTTCTCCAATCTTGCGTATGAGAAGTAGAGGGAGAAAGTATGCGGGCGGACGGGCGGACGGACACGCATGTCAACAAAGTTTCGAAAAAAGACAAGTACTCACCTCGCGGGGCCTTTCAATCGTGCTCAAAAGCACGAAAACCCAGCTGACCATGCGTACCTGATGCGCTTCGTTGGGGTTGATCTTCAATTGATTCTCACTCGCGAAAGAGAGCGAGACGTGGGATGGAGGGTGTGTAGAGTGCGGCGGCGACGGGTACATTCGAGCCATGAATTGTGGGGGTGCGGCGGGTTGAAATAGAAAGGAATGAGTTCGCGTTTTCAGATCCAAGTGCGTGGTGCAACACCGTTATTTACCTGTGGTTTCATTTCCTTGCTGGTGTTCTTCGACTGCATCAGTGTTTACGTTCGTTATTTGCACCAACGCCGTCGCGTGAATGTTTGCGATTCCGAGTCAGTGATTCTAGGTTTGCTTACCTTCTCGGTCTATCTCAGCATCCACTTTCGAATTCGGCCTCCATACCTCCTGTTTCTCAAGTCAACCTCAGAGCGCTGATAAAAAATGGAACTCATGATATATACCCTCCACCCGCATCAAAAGAAATATCGCTCGTTCGTCCGGTGGCGGGTTCGGCGGGCTGTCTTCGAGAATCAACATCGTTTGCGATGTCCGGCAGCCATGATGTCGTGGGTTGTGATGTATGTTTCACGGTTGTTGTTGGTATTCGCTGGAGACTGAATCGTTTGCAAGGGGTGGTTGGCACACGTCCAATTCGGACCCTATAGAACATTTGACGGTGCGCGGCTTTGCGTACGGGTGGGCTACCAGCACGATCCACATCTATGAACATGGGGCAACGTTTTATGATAATGGGGGGCGCTGGGAGACGATATTCATGGATATTGGGAGGCGTGGCTGGCGATTGTGAAGCGTATTTTGGTCCCGTGTCATATATCTTGGATTTCTTGCTGTATCTTGGATTTCTCATAGCATCTGGAGCCCGATGGGTTGTTCTCGCGTGGCTCTCACTGGAACCGTTTTACCTGTATATTAGGTATATATATGTCACATTTATCATACACATAGGTTGACGACTATCCCCAGCAAGGTATACCTACTATGCAAGGATTAACAGGATTGCGGCGGACAATACAAAGCACGTACTAGAGGGAGACGCAAATTTTCGGGGCGTCTATCTGTATGCATATTATCGCACTTATCTACCAGGATGGTGTGAGTAGAAGCGGTTGCACCATTAATTTAGGCTGGCTGCAGACACTAGCACCGTCTCTTCCCTGGGTTGGCAAAGTGAATCAGCCTAGCCCCATACCAGAGCTGTTCCGATTTGAATTATGCAGGGAGCTGCAGAAAACCAGTAGCCGCTCCGAAAATGTAGCGGAGCAAGCTCTGCTTGTATCCCACGTAATTGAAGTCCATTCTAAAACCAGTCACGTAAAGGGAGCTTGACACTACCCGCGTGCAAAGAGCGTGCGAAGAGCGTTGGACTGCCTAAGCGGACTTGCAGGCGCGCTTCATGCATCAAGCTTTAGGTCAGGATTGAACGTGTTATCCTTACCCTGCTACGCTCCGAAGCATATCGAGGCTTGCAGCACTAATAGGTGTATATTCAGCGGGCGGCCAGGCCCACGAAGGGAGGGACTCACCCTGGGGGACGCGTGAAGGGCATGTGATCATGCGTGTACGGTGGGCATGCCCTAGACACACTCCCCTTGCTGCACTGACGGGCATCGGCGCCCCCCGAGGGCCTTGCGCACTCCGAGTGACAGCCACGCAGCCGCTCCTTAGGGTACCGTACCACCACGAGGCACTGAGGGCCTCTATCGCGCAGGACAGGGTGCTCGGGGTACTCCCACATATCCGGACCTGCGATGGATGAGCAATTGAGTTCGATTGAGTCTAATTTAGTGGAGACCGTGATGATATATATGACGTTTCACTGACCATATCATATAACGTTCACTACTATGTTATCCATATGAATTCGGCGCCCTTTCTTCTAAATTCTGATGGGCTAGGTGTTCCATTACTGTTTCTGGGGGGTCCAAAATGTTGGCACCGCACATTAGGCATACAAATCAGGTAGGTTGAGCTCTTTCCTCAGAAATAACACCGGTCCAGTGGCATCGATGATCGGGATCCGGTAATGGAAACTAGCAAGTGATGATAGAGGCCGTGACAACATATAAGCAAAGTGAATGTGACCTTTTCGAGCGCCCTTTGAATGCTTTGTCTTTATTCCGATTGGACTTTGAACGACATCCAGTACTGAGCTTCAGGCGCCGAGATGGATTTCAATGAGGGTACAAACGTAGCTTGCAATGCCAGTGGTCGGGTGACACGCACTCGGCGCACTACGAATCCGTGACACAACCTGTTGTGACAGTCCGATGTCAAACAGTCCCAAACAGGGCTGCCGCTTAGCTGGACGCCAGCGCCGCTGCTCACTTTGTCGCCACCTCCCAAAGCGAGGCGATGTAGGCAGAAACCTCAATAGCCATGGCCTTGAGAAAACCAACGTATTTCAAGTACGTATAGAAATGACATGTATATCGTAGGCAGTACAATCAATCACTTCCTTTCTTTTTTTCGTTTTTTGTTCTCGAAGCTGCTTTTTAAAATGAAGCTGGGCTTCCGGTGCTTGCCTTGGGTGCTTAAAACCCTATCCCCCTCCACAGGGTGAATTATCGTGCCATCCTCCCCGAAATACTTCTCCGTGATGTCAAGCCAACCCCCCTGCCCCTCACCCGCGTACATCCATACTTGCTCAAAGTTAGATATTGTGTTAGTATGAAAGTAGAGGTCACCTCCCAACGGCGCCTCAGCTATTTTGGGTTCCACAATATTCCCGCGGTAGAAAGAAGTGAACCACCGCATCCCATTGTCGCCCGGCCTGTTCTTATATTTCTTTGTAGTCTTCTTGACGTTGATATCAGCCGTGCACTTCGAAACCTGGGACGCGCTCTTAGGTGTAAGCCTATTTCATCGGGAGACGTTAGCAACCCGGCAGGTGGCACTTTGCCTAACCAATGCCTAACATACTGAGCATTGATCCGGACCACCGGCGGCGAGCTTTGGTGGAACATAAGTTTCGGCTTTCCAATTTAATTGAGACTCACGATCTTCTAGGTCCGGATGCTGCAGACGGAGATAGGGAGGACGTAACACTGTTATGCGTATGCTGGGATACTGATCCCACCCCGTGGCATGCACCGGTATTAGTAACAGTCTCCGGCGCCCTAATTATAAAATGAGCGACAATAAATTAAGCCTTTGAAGTGCCCACAGTGTCAACTGGTGGTGGGAAAAATTCCCGAGCCATCCCACATCAGGTGTAGTGGCGCTTTCACGCGCTTTCTGCGCGGCTATGGAATCCTTATCAACCGAATCATCATCTTCGGGAATCGTGGTGATGGGTATGGTGGCGATGTGAATTTGCTTTGGTGTAGCTACTGGATGGACGCGGTTTCCTTCGGGCGATTGACGGAGATTCCGCTCCCCATGGCTTTTATCCTTCTCTAGCAAATTGGCTGCTACATCGCTACTGGCTGTGGCGGAAGTGGATCTCTGCCGTTTTGGCGACGAAGGGAACTCGATGCCCTCGACGGCGGTACGTAGGCCCCCACCCCGTTCTAATTGCAGCGGTGAGGGAACCAGTGGCGGCCAGCCCGCATCTTGTGATTTATCCTGAAACCGTACACTAGCCGTACTAGAAGTCGTCCCTCGCCTTGGTTTGGGGGCAGGAATTTTCGAAGGTGTCTCTTCCGGAGTAATGCCTGCTTGGCCGCAACCTCCGCGATCGCAATAGTTGTGTTGAACGCCTGGGCTAGATAAGGAATTTGGATGGAAGGCGGTTAAAATCTGCCAGAGTCTCGCAACTCACGCAGTGCATTGGTCTGATAACCTTAACAAAGCCATGCCCGGGACAGTTTCCGTTGAGTCATGACTTGATTCTGACTCTGATCTCAATTCAGGTAGGGTACTCTCGTGAAACTCGGAGCCACCTGGAAGGAATGTATCTCGTAAGCGCTGAAAAAAACACATCATAAACAGGGGGATCATGGGTATATGTGTCGGCCATGTGGTCTCACTCACGTCGAAACCATTGGGGCCGGGGGAGAATGAAATCCTCCCACTCGTTGGGAGTGGTATGATATTTTCGAAGATAGTATCTGGCTTCAGGCCAGGTTCAGAAATCTCGATAATACTGCCCCCCGATGCACTGAGAGTGTGCATGGTATTGAATATTCGAAGGATGCCTGAAATTCCGAGTCGCAGTTGGTGGACCTGCGTCCAAACCGTCGAAATTCGTATTTCAAACACCGCTCTTAGTACTAGTGCGTGTTTGGGGTCCCTTCCTGCCACCTTCGCAGCAATCTAATCACCGTGTCAAGGTGAATACATAGATCGCCATAAATTTGAGACTTGATGACCCTCGCGCTGATAGTACCTCTCAGGTACTTACCTAGGGTGCCGTTTAGGTTAATGGTATCTAGATATGGCATTAACGTCTGATGGATTTATTACTACTACCACTTACTACAGGGGGTATGCACGTGCTTAGCCTGGTCCTCCTTCCTCGATACGACACTAGCTCAGATTCTACCCATTGAGACTCTCTCTAAATCTTTGAGGATTATGAACACGAAAGAGTTGGAGTTCCAACTGAGCGGCGTGTTGCACCAGCACGGGTTAGTGCTTCAATGTTCGGACCCAAGCCTCATGCCAAGCACAAGCAAGCACACCAAGATCGTCCACCGAGATTGGCAAACTGATCAAGTAGCAGAAATTCAAGGAACGATCGATGACACTAGCAGCACTGCCCGCCACAGCGAGTCGATGGAATGAATGTGACCTGGGAATATTCACTAATAGGGGTCTTCAAGCTTAGAGTACTCAGTGTAAGTAAATAGAAACTTCTTGGTCGTTACAGGAAAAATCCAACAACCTACGGCTATTTCAATAACCCAAAAAATTGTCCCGACCAAGTCCCGACCCGGTTTCGTGAGCGGAATTGAAATATTTATGAGTTATCTTGCTATCTCGTGGTGTGGACCTCGTCTAATCAGATATGTATGGAAGCCCTATGAACCGACCCAATAATTGTTTGCTGTTCAAGTGTCAGCTACTTATTAATAATGCAATACTACTAAAATATTCCATAACACAAGGTGTCTGGGTCGAGATATGATTAGATCGGTCGTTATCCTAAGCCACATCAGCTTTATCTACACGACTGCCTAAAAATAATCCCCCTGGTCAATATCGAAGCCCCCCCGATGTACAGCTACAGGAACAGGATAGTCGACAGATTAGGGATCCAACGGGAAAAAATTTTCTACAATCAGCCTGTCAACGCTATGCAATTCTCACCGGATGGGAAACACCTGGCAGCTGGTTACGATGATGGGAGTCTCATTGTATGTTGATCCCCCCTCATACATTTATTCAAGGTTCATCGTGTGGATTATGATAGATTTTGGACGTAACACAAGTACCCTGGGAGCCTATCCGCGTATACAAGACTGGTGCAACGGTTCGGGGTCTGGCATGGCACCCCACCGTACCGACAGCACTTATTGTTGGCTCAGGGAACGGGGATATCAATAAACTTCGATTCGCAGCGAATGGCAAGCCTGCCCGGGTGCGTTTTCTTTACAGTATGTTTTCAAACTTCGTCACACCTAGTTCAGGGAGATTTTACCGGGCTTGAACAACTTACAGCATTCATTCACGCCATTGCCATTAATATCGATGGATCCCAAATTACAGTAGCTTATGGCCGAAGGATCGTCTTTATTGACACAGCCATGGGGTTCGGTGAGCCTTCTCTGATGCCTTTCACAGCTGATATATCACATTAATTGGTTCTTAGAAATGAATTGGCAAGTTGACCGCTCAGATTCCATTCCAACAAGGTTTACCAACGGCACAGCATGCATGATGCTTACCGTAGGCGACATACAATATATCGACAACCGAACCATTCTCGCAAGTTTTGTTGAACCCGGGGCCCCGTTTATGTTTGTGGGTTCATGATGTCTCTGGTGTCCCAATCCAAACCGCTCCCTTTCAACCAGCGCGTACTCTGTAGTCCCCCCATTCGAGGAGATGTGGAAAATTGAGAGCCGACCGGACCCCGGCATTCAGATGTGAGTAGAAGATTTTTGTTGGTGCTCTTGAAATTCCTCATGTGTTTTTATCGGCATTAGGGGCCATTCCGCAATATCCCAGTCTAACAAGTCAGGGATCAGAATTTTGGCCGTGACAAATCGCCATGACGGGATTGATTGGTATTGCTTGAATCGAAAGCGATACATGATGAGTACCCAATTGATCCTGGGCACAAGTGCCGTTATGGGTATCAAGTTCATTGATGACATGACCGTCATTGCTGGGCAAGGCAATGGCAAGATTGCCATTGCCACCTTTGGCATGGCGAAAGATCCCCCAATCTTTCATTTCAAGCTGCCGGAGGAGGTCTCATGTATGTTTATTATTTTCGCGATGTCTACCCAAAAATCATTGGTTCCAGTTATTCAAGTTCGATGTTTGGTAAGATTCCGCGGTAGTCCTTATTTCTGACCATTGATCTCCATTGAATAGTGTGGAATGCGCCTGGCCTCCAAGGACCAGCGGCTCGTGGTTGCAGCGGCTATCTCGACAGCCTCTACCTCGAAGCGGAACAGCGGTTTTACAGCGCTCGTCAGATTCGACGCCGTTGATATGGGCCAAGATTCCACGTTACAGCCTCAGGGTCAAGTGTCAGCTCAACGGAGTGATCCCAGTACGCGTGAAGCCGTTGTAAGCACACTCATTGTCGCCTGCGGACGCTGCCACTGACGTGCATGGCCAGGACTCAAATACCTCGTTTCGCACTCAAGATCGCTGTTCCCGCGCTAGCGAATCAGGACGAGCTTCCTGCCTCCAAGTGCCACTAGACCACCAACTAGATCGTACCTCGGAAATAGTGAATTTTTTAGCATATTACAATTTATACTCGAACTCCACTTATCTCATTCCCCTCAATTATTTGTTATCATACTCGAGACTTGTCTTACTACTTATGGCTCATCTTATTTCGTATACGTAGCAAAAAAGCTCTTATACGAGACCAAGACAAAAATGTGGTTTATTTCAAGTCAGATTAAGAATGGGAAGGGCTGGCGACCCAAATTCGAAGTGAAGATAATCGCCAAGATAAACAGGATGAATAGGAACGGTGCAACGTTCTGAGATGCTGATATTAATTAGCCGAAATGTGCACTATATTCGGATACAAACTACTTACTGTTTTGGGCCACCTTTGCAGTGCGCGAGGCTTCAACTGGCGCCGCTTCACCTGGGCGAGCACCCTCAGGCAAACCACCCCCCCTTCACTTGTAGTTTGAAGAGTAGTGTGATTGGTAACTGTTATACGGCTGTGGCGATCGACGGCCTCAGGGGTGCTGGGGCTCGGGGCATCAGGAATAACCAGTGCCACGACATCGTCGGTGTCGCGTTCAGCAACTTCGAGTGCTTGGCCGCGGACTGCCCGGGACTGTAAGGCAAAGCTTCTGACGTCTTCATCCATGCAAATGGCAGCAAGTCCAATAATTGTTGTATTACCACGGTCGTCCGAGACTGCAGCAGCCATTGTAAGCTGTTTGTCGTTAGGGACCAAACGCGACCCGCACTATTCCATGGAGATTTGCAAACGTTAGAACGACCTTTGCCACCAACCAGTACTGAATCTCACCACACGTCGAATTTGAATAGCTGAAGCGCGGGAGGTTATAGGTATTCGGAGTCAAAGAAGTCAAAAATTTAGACATACGCGACGTCTCCTGAATAGTGTAACTTGAAGGATCTTTTTCCATCCCGAAAGTGGCGATGATAGTCTCCTCACTACCCTGCCCAACGATGACAGTCATGTCGTCAATAAATTCAATATCAACGACGACATTGAGGCCTAACTCATATCGAGTAGTCATCATGTATCGTTTTCGGTATAGACAATACCAATCGATCCCATTATGTAGGTTGGTGACGGCCAAGAGCCTTATTCCTGAGTTTTGGTGTGGGGATATCGCAGAACGGCCCCTAGAACGGTATAACGTGGATATCATGTCGACGGAAAATAATTACCCACATCCAAGTATCAGGGCCTTCTCGGCCTTTCATTATCCATTTCACTTGATATGGGGGAACAGTGGAATACGCGCTGAGGGAAAAATAGGTAGGTTAGGATGGACGGCATAAAGATTACGAGGGGACCAACATGAACGGAGCCCCGGCGTCCACGAAGCTCGCGAGGATTGTTTGATTATCGATAAAGTGTAGGTCCCCAACTGTGAGCGGTTCACGCATTGTACCATGGCCGAATAACGCTCGAATAGAATTGGAGGGGTGATTTCCCAATTCTTTTCTACAGCCAATGCGAAGGAAATCTATATTACTATTTATATGACGAAGGGTATCAAGCACAGACTCACTGAATCCCGCAGTTGTGTCAATAAATACGAGTCTTCGGCCATAAGCAACTACCGTCTGAGAGGCATCTGCATTGATGGCGATGGCATGAACGAAATTGGTGACGCGTTCAAGCCCTTTAAAATCATTCTGCGAAGGTATGTCAATCCGGGCTAGTAAATTGGAATTAATAAATATACCATGGGAAGTTCATCATTCTCTACAAACTGGAGTTTATTGATATCCCCATTGCCTGAGCCAATCACGAGCGCCGTCGGTATTGTAGGGTGCCATACCAGGCTTCGGATCGTTGCGCCTACCTTGTATACTCGGGCGCACTTCCATGCGAGGAGCTTCGTACTAAGAATCTGTTGATCACAAGACAAGTTATGGTAAGCCCAAGTTCAAGTCATGTCGATTCAAAGGATTTAATCAACGTACAACTAGGACCCCGTCGTCGAAACCAATTGCCAAATATCTCCCATTCTGCGAGAAACGCATAATATTGACAGGTTGCTGGTAGGAAAACTGCGCCCCGTGCAGTTCGAATTGGTTAATATTCTTGCATACATACATTGGTGAAGGGTGTTCGTTTCTAGGAGAATCGTCCTGGGGCGTCATGCCTCACTACCGCCAAGGCTGGCAGCACTGCTGCCAGCGTGCCGTTAGTCATTAACCTTCCGTTCAGGGCCTCCTAGCAGACCTGAGACTTTGGTCCAAATATAGTCAGAAACGTACCCGGAAGGCCATGTGATGACGCCCTTGAATAGTCCCTGTAAGGTGTGCCCATGGGGATATACGGGAAACTCGCCCATAATTGCCTACTACGTTAGATCGAAGCTTGTTAATTATAGTCTTGCCTTTGGGCCCGGGACCAAACACACACAAACTTCGAACACAAAGGCGATCTGGTGGAGGCCGGACTTGAATGTTAAACGTGGAACTAACGAATACCATTCTAGAAAAACCCAATCCTCAATAATGACAGCGCTAGTTAGCTATAAGGTGCTGCCAACCTGTAGAGTTTGATCATGTTATCAATTACATCCACTTCGCCGTCCACTAATCTGGTATGTGTATAGCACCATCAGGCAAGTTCAACGGGGCACGCAGCAGAAGCGCGAATACTTCGGCCAAGAAATAGGGTCATCAAGTTCCCAAATGGTGGGATTTTATGTAGTCGCCAGATAATATGGAAGGAGCAGGGGGGGCCCGACTATTTGGCTGTAATTTCACCACAGCCTGGCCGCAGCAGTGTCACCACCAAGACATGCTGATTTTGGTGACAATAGCGATGATACCAGCAAGCATACACCCTACTCATGTCTGCCTCGAGTACGCCTGGATGCACCCGTACGTACCGCTATAAAAGCAGCAATGAGGTAGAGCGAACTCAACAAATTCATAGGCATTCGAATTAACAATGGCCCCAAATATCCGAGTCACCAGGACATCCACCACACGTCAAACAGTGACGGTATGTATATGTCGCCAATGTCGTATGGAAATTAACGGTAGCCCCAACCTCCGTCGTTGACTAAAGCAGCATACTATTAACAACACCCCGACTCAGGCCGTATCCGACGCGCCCGGGGGAGGTGTCCAAGTTGTGGGCACCAACGCCCCAGTCGGGAACCCAGTCAGTATTTTCGTCTTGAGATACCTCATGAAAAATATTGACCCCAGATTTATAGGTGAACCAGGAGTTGAATCGCGTAATCCACGGGTTTTTATACCCCATGAACGGTGCCCGTGCGCGCTCTAAACCTTGCCAATTGGGCATGAATGCTGGGAGCGTCTCTCCCAACATCGGCATAAATAAGATCTTTCACCGACCCCCTGGCACCCGCCTCCATCCAGATGTATTCTGTGCTGCTGTGATTATAGGGCGTTCTAAATTTATCGTGTATGGTCACGACAACCGTCGCAATACCCGCGTGGTGAACGAATCCATCCTGGCCATTAGACCCACCTTTTCTTGGTACGGTGAGGTGTTTGTCCTCGCGGTGGGAAAAAAAGGGCGTTTCCTACCTCGCCCTCGTACCAATAGGCGCGACTTGGACGATGTTGTAAGTTTGTAAGTGACACAACCCCTCGGACGGGGAAACTCAAGCTAAACTCCACCCTTCATAGATTCGTTTCGCGCACGACGGAGGCCCGCGACATGGGCAGGCCCTTGCCTATACAGATTGTGGTATTTACAATTCTTCGTATGAACCTGGCTAATGCTGATCATACAACTTCAGTCGCCATACCGCCACTAGCGGCATCCGCAGTCCAAGACAATTGATCCTGTTGGTTTAATTTTCCTTTGTTATAACCACTGGCATAACATTCAAATATATACACGGTTTCCAATAGAACATGTACATGCAGAGATTTTCCTCCCGCCCGTCCCGCAGTGCTCTAAGTAATTCCCCGGGCTGGGCGATACTGCGTGATTCTCAGGACCAACTGCGAAGAGGCCACTAATTTATAATAAGTATTACCAAGGCTGAGATACGCGCCGTACAGAAACCGCAGTCATCACATGTTGTGATGTTTTGTGACGTTCGACCCAAAAAAATATCGCAATAATTAGGGATTTCGACAGCCTCGCTCGGCGCAACCCAGTCAATGACATATATATTGACTCTGGCCTCGCGCGAATAATATTAGTTACAATATAGAATCTCCATGAAAAATACATGATCAATTCTAGTGTACTCAACCGGGTTTTGGGTGATAATTGCCACTGTGAAATTCGTGAGGTTGAATTACGAGTCCCCGAGTCTTCAAATATCCGATGCGGGTCCAGCACCTTAGCTAATTGAAGGTCATTCGGCCATCAGAGTTTCGGCTAAGTGTCAATGATAATGATGACCGAATTTCCCGGTCCGGATTCTCCAGTCCTCGGTTCGTAGGCGCCGCGACGCGCTAGCCACTAGCTTGGGATCATGATGCATGTAACTTGTCGAGACATCCCGCACCCGTGACCCTGGTGTCTATTGCTTGTACTTCACAGGCCTACCGATCCAGATTCGTAGGGTGCAATACCTTGATAAAAGAAGTCACATATCGATGTGGACAAGCCCGAACTTTGAATCAATCAAGAGTCTTGAAGACACAGGTCTGCAATCGCAACGCCCTGGGCCCTGTTCTAGAATCTTACATAAACCTAACCGACCGCACCCTGTAACGCCAGGATGACGCAGTTGATCGGAGCCCACAAACCAAACTTATTAGGCACTGAGAACAAGTTACCGTCTGCCGTGATAGTTGTTGCTCTTCTCGAGCATGATATGGCCGTGAAGTTGCGAATGTTGTTAGCATGAAGCTGACTTTGCGGGCAAATTTGAAGGTGCGGCCTACATAGCTTGATCAGGTCTTGAATTGCATGTGCCTCGTTCCGAAGCGAGTCGATCGACCAGCCTTCGTTTCAAAAAATTTCCCAGATGGTCGGGGCGAAATTACCACAAATGTGTGCGCGTGGTGACAATACAGTGGATTTCCATCGATATCAAAGTGTTGATTTCTTACTCCTCCCCTCTCCACAGCCAACTGCTACGTACACAAATCCTGGCGAATTCGAAACCACGCACGCTGGTTACTGCATCGGTACTCAGTATGTCCGAGAGCGATATTTCCGATGCCACGGAATTAGATATCCTTGACGAGATGACACCATTACCAACAAGCGGGAGAGGCGCATTCCCTCCAGGTCCCAACGGTTTCGATGTGAGTGGCACCTCCGTTATATACCCCTACTCATTCAGCGCTTCCTTCAGCGCTTACGAGCAATATTCCCATTGGGTCTTAACGATAAGAGGGCCAGAAGTCCGGTTAGGTCAGGTCCAAGTCCGGCGTCAGGCGATTCACCCCCCAGCCCTCCGCCAGGTGCAGCCACGCCAAGGCTACCTGGTCATTATACTGCGTTAGTCGCAAAAAATCTGTTCCAGTTCTCTAGCTATTCCTGACTCTAACTCCCTTGTTTAGTCCGAAAGCTCGACACAGCCATCATGATGACCAAGCCCGCAACCAGAGTAGCACCATTGAGACACCTTCAAAAAATCGTCATCACCAGCCAGCACGGACCCCGGCATCGGCAGGTGTCTCCCACAGTGCGCGGTTGTGGGACGACCCAGACGAGCCGCAAAACGAAAGGTCCTCGTCGTCACAGTGGGAGCAAGATCGATCGGACGGGGATCTGTCAGCCGCCGTCAAACACCTTCGATTCTCTGAGCCGCCCGAATCCCAAGACATTAGTTCAGCGGCCAGTTCTCCACCGGAAAGCATCCGCCAATTGATCGAAGCATCCATCCGAGCATGTAATGGGCACACTGCTACACCAAAACAGATTCGCGCTGCCGCCAAACTTACCGCCGAGATCTGCGAATGCGATGATTCGGTCGATAGAATACAACAGATAGCATCTTCAATAACACCGCAACCGGCATCCATGGTAAAAGCGATAATCCGCAGCTTTCCAAAGGACTCCATAGCCGCGCAGAAAGCGCATAGAAGTATGACGCCCCATGACCATAGCCAGGCGTCCGGTGGAGAATGGCCCGGGGACATGTCAAATATCCAATCACCGAGGTAAACATCTAGATATTGTATTTACCACTACTCATTTCGGGACTACTAGGCTATCCACTAGGAGTGGTGACGTCTCTCGCGCACTGGTAGCAGAATTTCAACAGGTGTCCGATAGCAGCTCCCCATTCCAACCCATAGTATCAGATCAGACGGGATTGTGAGTCATATCAACCCAATAATAATATCGAATCTTATGTCGAACTCAAGTTCGGAGTCCGCCTCGACTCGGAGTGTTCAGGATAATTCCTATAAGTAAGTCAAACACCCAGCTGCGCC
Source organism: Infundibulicybe gibba (assembly GCA_015501065.1). Classification (NCBI taxonomy): domain Eukaryota; kingdom Fungi; phylum Basidiomycota; class Agaricomycetes; order Agaricales; family Omphalinaceae; genus Infundibulicybe; species Infundibulicybe gibba. The sequence continues at coordinate 79,053 of JADNYI010000104.1, forward strand.
ACTTACTGAGTCGCCGACCAATACCTTTCTCCTCATTAAAAACAGACACACGTTAGTAGTTCATAACGCGAATACCCCAGATGAGTTCGAGGTCGATGTCACAACGCGTTCGAGGGAATATCAAGGTCGGCCTGAGGACGGAAAACTCAAGGAGATGCGATGGTTTCACTCTGCCCATCACCGAGATATCACACCCAAGTTGGGAGAGGACGATAACCCGCCGGAGAGGGGAGACCTTTATATTCATACCAATACACTAACGCACTCCCCGATGGTTTGGATGTACACGGGCGAAAGACTAGGGTCAAACGGCTGGTTCGACATCACGGACAAGTACTACGCGGACCGAGGAGCGATAACTCATCCCTTGGATAGCGAGAAAGTCCTAACTATTCGAGAGAGCACAGGGGAGCCTAGTTTTATTTTAAAGAATAGTTTCAAGAGAAAACAAAAACTTGCGCGCGAAAAACAAGAACGTCTTCGCAATGCACAGGTACTACGTACCCGCTCTAAATAGTCTCCCGTAGTCATCTCTAAATATCACGTGTCTCTTTTTTTGTTGGAGGTCGACACTAATATATGCACTCTACATAGTTTACATGCACCACTGCACAACCATTGGTGGCGGCAATTGGCCAGGGACCAGGGTGCGAAATTTGAACATATCAACGACCCCCATCAAATGTCCCGATTCCGGATCCATGTTAGCTATACGGAAACGAGAGCCCGACTCCCTGGCCACTACGTACGACTGGTTTCTGAGAGGCTCGTGGCCACACCATCCATGAGTGGCGGAGCCAAACAACCGACAGGATCTGGTGACTGCAGGTGACCGGTACCGATCCGGGTTTCTAGTTAGAAAAATGTCATCATCTATATATATGCGTCCTTCCGAAAGTGCCACCAGTAGCTACCAACCGGGCTATGTAGCCGACACCACGACACCACGCCAGGGCCAAAATAGCTGTGCAGCGAGGGTTCGAACAAACGACGTCGTCATATAAATTGTCTTAGAACACCAGAGCTAACCGTCGCACGACGGGGACAGGTAAGCAATCAATATCAAGTACGGCATTGTTCCTGATCGATGATCTGTCACCAAGCACGCTCCAGATTATTGTGAATATCCGCTTACATGCTGTGTCTAACAACACCAACAACCTCAGGCTGCTCCCACTCTATAACACCCTTTGTGCGAATCGACCCCACACTGGCCGTCTGGTGCGACGCCCCAACTCTATGCCTATCATATCAGGTGCGATTGTTGTTAATTGTGCTCCCTACAGCGCAACCTTTTCTCTGTCTCGTCTGATAGTATCACCAACATCTACCGCACTTGGGATATCCCAAACGTAGGTGCACTGAATCCAGCCCCGGTACGCTATCCCTCCCTTGTTCTCTAAGCCTCGCTAACCCATCTGTGGGTTGTTCTGGGTACTCATTGTGCATCTCATCGCCGAAGTGATCAAGCATGCGTGGAGCTCCAATGAGCGCGTAATTTGTAATGATGTGTGCCCATACCGTCACCCCATTTAACCATGCTCCTCCCAATATAGTTGGACTTACGCGCAACGCAGGTGCGCCACCGCAACCATGATTCATCTTCCCCATTTACAAAAAATATCAACGATCAGCTTTTCACAGGGAGTTCAATTGTCGAGGCACTAAAATGTCCCTACCACACGGCCCCCTAAACTTCGTCGACTTCCATGTCCCCACTTTCTATATATCTGCATGCCTTTCATTATATTCGGGAAGCGCTAACGGGAGGATATTTCTGCCGTCTGGAAACACCGTACGTATATAGCCTTGAAAATTTATGCCCATTGATCTTATCATAATCCTGGATCGGTACCCGACTGATCTCATAACATCACTCGTCACTGTCACTGAGACGCTATCACGCTTCAGCACTTATTTCACAGCCGACAATCTTACTAGATATCATTCTCCTCCTGCCATCATCTGAAGAAGTTTGATGCCTTATGAACTGCTCAATACGATTTATCACGGTGTTCACAATATTCTACTAGTTTCACAGTCGTTATCCACCGCTAGCTCAACGCGGGATGTGTGCGCGCTGTACATATGCACGCGTGCGTACCATAATTGCACCTCCCGATTTCATTGCACGTAAAATCTGACCCCAGCACAGCCATGGGCATGAAGAAGTGGTCTGCCAATATGCAATTACACCGGTACCGCTCCGAAATTCCGATTTTGGCGGTGGGATTTACATCACGCAAGCATGCCAGTGTGTACCACGTGTTGACCAAATTGTTTGATCGAGAACAAAGGGGGGATTTTGGATATGCCCATATATAATAGATGGACGCATCACAGTTCAATTCTGCGTGGAATTTAAATGTCCAAACATTTCGCGACCACGACCCAGGAGTCTACCAGGTCCCCCCACGAGAGTGAGTGAAATATTGACGAGATGTTTCGCAGACTCATGAATATATCTAGTGACCTTAGAATTTGTTCAGGAAAGCAATGTCATGGTAGCAGGTAGTGATATTCCGAGTCGGCCCAAATCGGTTGGGACCGAGCCCCCTTCCGAGCTGGATTCTGCCTCAGACTCGTGTACAGGTTCCACTATGAAGGCCCCTCACAAGAGTAAGCATAAAATCTCAATAAGATGTTTCATCGTCTCACGAACGTGCTTAGCGACCTCAGAGTACGCCCCCCGGGGAAGAGCTAGTATATCAGCGGATGGTGATAGAATCCCCCGGCCTTCTAGTTGTGAGTGATGAGATTTACATATAACATATACATATATCTCATTCGAACGCTCAAGCTATCCCCTCTTATATAAAACCGAACACTCGACTCCCGTGGCGATTGAACCACCCTGCCAGCGGGCCCCCTACCCCACGAAGACTATCACTCAAATTACCAAACTTGGACAGAGGCGCGTGAGTTTTCACCAGATTTTTGAGGGTTAATAACAAGCTGGCAATCAACAGGTACTAGTATCCACGGACTTGACATGATGCACCACCCCCGACCGAGCCGGGCTGTGAATCTACGCCAAATTCTCACGAACGTGCGCGCAGAAGAACCCGACGCTCGAGTTACCCGAGATCCAATGGGTATATTAGGCAAGAAAGCAGCAGCCCAAACTGATTCGGAGATGCATAAATGGTACACCGGAATCAAAATTAATGAACGCCAATCAACCCCTCCCGAATCCGGGAATTCACAACCACTAGCGATCATTGTCGGGGAGCCGGCCGACCAGACACAAGGCGTGTCAAGCAGTTTGTTCTCCTCGAACGCTGGGGAGAACGACCTAGAGTCCAGGCCAATCTGCCCTTCTCCGCATATTCCCCCGCTTCAAGTTCGCCCCCAAATGGTTACGGGCGTTATCGACCCAGTTTGGATTGATGTGTTACCCGGGCCAACCCTGAACCAAATCAACAAAAGCCGGGTTCCTAGTCCCGGTGGACGCTTGTCAGGGTCTGAATCGTCTGACGAGTATTTACAGGAGGAGGTTACGCAGTTCTTTATAGATAACGAAGTCGGGGACTTCGGCGATGGAAGCCCTAATCTCAAACCAGACCCAGAGGTTATGGAGATTGGTCGTACTCACGGTAGCCAAGGCCTTAGATCCCATACTAGCCAATCCAACCACACCCCACAGGTAAGCACTCGTTATGACATTGAAAAGCGATGAGGATAACGATTGCGCACAGGCCGACCCTGGTGATCCCGCAGAGACCGCTCTGACCTGGAGACTCGATACATTGAGCCACGACGTCAGCTCGGGGTTTGACAAAATGGCGACTGCAATACAAGGTCTTGCATCTGCGATATCAGCACCTGCGGTGCCTGCGTGCCCGGAACCTAGGACTGGTAGCAAAACTCGCAGGGGTCCTCGACTCACATCGAACCCAGTCCGCCGCAGCGCTGAGGCCAACGAGCTGGCAGTAAGAAGACGGCCTACTTGTCCAATCCAAGGTTACTCATCGCCGTCTTATGGTTTTTAGAAATCTGTACGGGAACTCCTGAATCACCTTCTCATTGAGGGGGGGGTCTTCACGCTGTCACGCGAGAGCAAGCACTCGGTTTTGCTGCCGCTTGGACGGTCAATGGAGATAACCAAACACCATCTTGCACAATTGAAGACTTCAGGGTAGACTTACTCGGGACTCCACGCAGCCCGTGGAATCGGTCAGCTGCCAGAGTGTTTGTGGACGTTTTCATCCGTACCCACAAGCTTGACCGTACTCCGGAAGCAATTGATGATATCAGCCGGGCATTCTTCAGCAGAATTAAATCGATGAAAGGTGAAAGTAAAATGAAACTTAATAATTCTTCTGTGATTGGGGAGTATGCGCGCGCCGGAAGAAAACAGCAGAGAAAACGCAACGTGAGTCTTCTTGTAACATATTACGAAAAACTGACCTTGTTGGTGTCCCTCAAGCTATTTGTACGCCGATTAGAAACTGTACAGCTCCACCCACGACTCCAGAGACATGAGCATATCATTCAGCGCCTCGGGACTGACGGGATGTCAAGCGACGAATCGGAGGATGAGGACGCGCACATACAAGCAGCAGCCAGGCTAGACAACCCTCGCTTCAAAATCTTGCAGCCGAAATGGAGAGCAAAGCCGCTGACCATATGGCTTCGGGTGATCGACAGCGTCCACCTAATCAGCCGCAGGTCTGGAGATAAAAGTGCGCGGGGAGCCTACCCTCGGCTACGCATTTCCAACGAAAGGGCGCCAGAGTTCAGCAAAAGTAAGAAATTCGTCAAGGGATTACCGAAAAATGCCTATGATCCGGTCTGGTTCAACTCCCAACACGACGCCTTGGTCAACGTCCGGCCATCTGAAGGAACATATGATTTCAACCATAGTGGCGAATTATTCGAGTATGTGGTAAATCTTGTTTTCAAGAAGCTACTAAACCGATACTATAGATACATCCGAGGTTCAGGCTAGTACTCCCCACGAGTGCACCACCCAAGCGATCAATCGAAGTTGGCGCCAGCAGGAAGGCCCGGTCCCCCAAGCCTAGGCGTTCGCGTTCATTCCCTATCCCACTGTTTTGTAATATCAGCTTCTTCGAATGACCATTAAGTTTGCAAGCATCCTGGTCCGCGGGATCTCCAATTGCCCATGGTATAGGACGCAAGTTGCGTGCTGAGCTAGAACGTATGATTGCCGTGACGGCAAGACGCTCGCACCGACACTCCGGTGTCTATAGTCTCTGCAGGTCTATGAGTGCGCACAAGTAGAGTTTAATGAAAAAATTGGCAGGCTTGCCCTTCCAATGAGTTCCAATTCCAATGCCTGAAGAACTCGAGACCCAAGACCTTACATAAACGACATGCATAGCACACGCGGTGCGATAAAAGTTGAATACATCAACATCGCGAGTCCTATCCCAATATTTGACCCTTGTATCTACATTCCGCTGATGCAATGCCACCGTCTCGAAACAGTGCCCTCCATCATGACCAGGGCACCCAGGCTGGCAAACACTCAAAAAAACACATTTGTAAATGCAAGTCTCATTGCACGGTCTTGAATATCCTTACAGGCCAATATGAAGGCAGCGGAAATTTATTTTCACGACAAACATGGGCCAATCACTCCAGGGATGATAGGATTCTGGCGGCGCGGTTGAACGCCAGCCGCAGTCGCTCATCGAGCGAGATCACTCGTCGTGCATCCGCGTCACCACTTGAGACCACCGCACTCAGTCACCATACGCACATTCCCCCGGCACTCAACAGTATTGAAGGAGCTGGATTGTCAATCAATTGGATTGTGCTTATAGAACAGGAATTTCTATTTCTATCCGGGCTTCCTACCAACAGTCCCGCATTCCCTCTTGTGTTCGTTCACGATCCAATTACACACGAAGAATACATACGGCCAACTACAGCTGAAATCCTTGTGCCTAACTCCGGTCTATATTCTTTGAGGTCGGGGCCCCGCGTTAACGCGCCTTACCTCGCAACAGAACACCGCTTCTGCGAACTTATTACCTTAATCGCAACGTACCCGCGTTCTAGCGAGAGTGGATTGCTTGTAGATCATTTGATCGGTGGACTAATCCAGATGAATTTTGAAAAAGAGCTTCACTGGGTTCAGCAGCGGGCGCAGAGCTTGGGCCCCACATCTGGCAGGGTGGTAGTAAACACTGGTTCGTGGAAAAATTCCAGCGCCATATGACCGTTTGATTTACTATTTCCTTGATCTAGAACTGCACTTCTATCAGCAAGGTCCAAAAAATCCAACCGTCAAAGCAGCCTCTTTAATTTCGTTGGTCGCGCGGCATATTTTATTCATGCCGATCAGGGGACTTCGCACCCACCTAGCAGGCCTTCGGGACTTGCTCAGCACAACTGACACTTGCGAAGAAAGTATTGAAATGATCTCCAAAGATCCTCGAATTATTTCTCTACGATGGCGCATCGACCCAATGACTCGCAGCTACCTCTCCTGTCCATCGTGTCATTTCCTGTATCCATATAACCCTGCCGACCGCCCAAGCTCCCATGATAGTGTTACACGCTGTACCTACAAAAAGACCCCACATAGTGACATTTGCGACACACCGCTTTGGAGGCAGCAGAAAATCAATAACGACTCGACCCGATTCCTCCCATGCAAAAAATACCTCCACCAAGACCTCAAATATTGGTTAGGGCGCCTCCTCTCACGGCAGAAGATGGAGGAATACATTGACCATTACCCGAAAACTTTCTTAGGAGGCGGGGACGGCCTGGGTTTACCGGTAGTACCCGATATCTGGCAGTCTCGAGTCTTTTTGAACCTGAAGGATGAAGCCGGTCGCCCATTCTTTCCTGCTCCCGACGACGAGGGACGCCTCGTTTTTAGCCTTTCCGTCGACAGCTTCAATCCGTTTTATAATAAAACAGCTAAACAATCAGTATCCTCCACGGGTATTTGGTTAGTATTGCTTAATCTCCCACCCCATTTGCGCTATCTCCCCGAAAATGTATTTTTGGTAGGAGTGATACCGGGTCCGAACAAGCCAACATCAGACGAAATTAACCATTCGCTTGGGTTAATGATTGACGACTTACTCGAGCTTTGGGCTCCAGGGGTCTTTTTTTCTCGGACCTATAAATCCCTCCTTGGGAGGCACTTCCGTGCCATGCTCGTCCCTCTGGTTGCCGATATGCTTGCAATCCGCCAGGTCATTGGTTTTACGGGCTCCACAACTGCACATCATTGCTGCACTGCTTGCGATATTGACTTCGCCGACATTGACATACTAGACCCACAGGAGTGGCCCAAGAAGGATGCGAACGAAGTCCGTCAATTTGCGAGCCTTTGGAAGAACGCTTCATGCGAAAAACATCAGGACGAGATCCGAGACGCGTTTGGCTGGCGGTGGTCTGTCCTCCTTAAACTACCCTATTGGGACCCGGTCTTATTCTCCACCATCGACTCTATGCATGCATTAGACCTCAATCTACTTCAAAACCACTGTCGCAAACTCTTCAGGATTGACACGGTAAATCCCGGGGGTGATGGTCGGCCTGCAACACAGGTGAACGTATCAGACAAGTGTATTACCCCTGGGAGTCGAGAATGGAAGACAATCAAAAAATGCTTGCAACTTATTCTCAGGAACGGGACCGACCTGATGTTTGAACTCTTAGCCGTTCATCGCAAAGTTCTATACACCATCTGTGTCAATCAAGATATCAAGGGTGACAAACATCAATTGGTTGTGGGAACAAAGTTCATCCTTGCCAAGAATATTGTATGCTGGGTACGTATCAGACACAGTCTCCTATTAAATTGCTAACCTACAAATCTCCAGCGACGGGCACTAGACGCCACAGGCGTTGAAGCACTCCGCGAATCATCTACGACTTTAGCCCCCAACTCACACGAAGAAGATTCAGATAGTCTTGATCCCACATATCCTACCATCGATGTTGACGACTCAGATTCAGATTCGGAGCCCATGGATCTGCCTGGCTCACTAACTCAAGACGTGCAGGCCGACCCCGGACCCGCCCAAACCCCTGAAGTTGTACTACCCAAGGTCAAGCTGGCGTTGGCGAAACGAATTATCCGGCATTTCATCAGTAACACGTCAGTTGGGTATGATAAAGCATATAGCCAAGGCACTGCTGCGACTTTCAGATATATATGCGGAATCTTATCGATTGACCATGAGACGATTAGCACTGGGGGGAAAGAAAAACAGAGCCTTTTTGATACGATAAAAACATCGGTGAGGCTTACAACTACCAGGGCAGGTGTTCCACTGATTCTAACGTTCTAACATCAGATTAATGGCAACGAAAGCCAACTATCAAAGTTGATAGCATATATCGCCAACAATTCACCCGCTGCGCGGGCCGTACTTGGGAGAGATGTCATGGATGCCGTTTGGGCGGACATGCTTCAAACCCAATTGCCAACATGGATCGGCTCAGTGCCACGCAACTGGGGGACCACTCAGAGGGGAAAGTTGAGTGCCGACCAATGGCGAACCATCTGTACCATCCACCTGCCGATCACGCTGATTCGACTGTGGAGGAACGAAACTGGCCGCAAAAAGGAACTCCTCAGCAATTTTATGGATCTGGTCTCCGCTGTCCGCATCGCTAACATGCGGATTTCCACCCAAGATCAGATATGCAATTACGAAAAGTACATTCACCGCTACGTCTCCAACATTCAAACCTTGTACCCAGATGAGAAATTGAAACCAACACATCACGCCGCACTCCACATTGGAACTATGTTAGATCTGTTTGGTCCGGTCCATTCGCACAGCGCACCATTCTTTGAGCGATTTATCAATTTTCTTCATCATATCAATACAAACAGCATAGTTGGTATGTCCTATTGATATCCCACCACCAATAACCGCACTGACGCACTCTTACAACCATTTCCTAGGTGAGCTCGAGTCGACGTTCATGGAAGCCTCAGCCCGCAATTCCAACCTCCGCGCGATACTAGCTGACGACGAGCAGGCGCGCAAATGTCTCGTTGAGATGACGGGGATCATGGAATCTATGTATAAGGAAGACGCCCGAGGTTCTCGCCTGGCCAATTTATTGGACCCCGACCACAAAGATTTTGTCGCCAACTCTAAAGCTAAACCGTTCACTCTCGGACAACAGGAGTGCAAGCTCTTACAAGACCTACTTGTAGCCAAGGCGGAAAGCGGAAGAATCCCTCTTCCATCAATTGAAGCCATGTCCCTCACCAAAGTTTCGATACGCGGCGTCTGTTATGGCACCTCAAAATCAAGGAATTACCGGAATAGCGCCATCATGTTTCAATCAGGGGGCCAACAAAAGGCTGGAATCATCGATACCATTTTTCAATATCCTCTCACCGCACCTGAACCCTTGACAACTTCAGGGACTTATCTCATCGTGAAGGAATTCGTGCGCATGTCTTCCACAAACGATGACCGCTTCGTGGACCCGTATAATAAATTTGGGTTTGCTGGGGGTTTTTTGTGCCAAGGGGTTGCCACTGGGTTGCATATATTGGAGCTCTCACAGGTCGTTTCGCATTTTGCCATGACAAAGATGACTGATCCAGAATACAATGGATGCGTCCATGCCTTACCATTGAACCGGGTAATTATTCTCTCGTCGAAGCTATTATTATACTCACCTATTATTTGATTCATAGTTAATGTTATCTTTCCTTTCAGAGGGACAGCTAGATACGCCACACACAACTGACTAACCACCGCACGTGTATCAGGAATTTTAATATGACTTGTGTAAATAATGCAAAATCATGAATAGTGTTTCCCCGCGCCGGTGGAAGGTTTCGTTCGCCATTCCTTTGCTCCTTATACCCTGATAAAGCTATACAACTTCGTCTTCATTTATCCATTTATGCTTTCCCAATCCTACTCACTTCATCTTTCATCACAGTCCTCCCATTTCGCAAATCCCAAAGTGCCAAGTGAGACACGTTATCGAATTACTTATGTAATGTAGCTAGCCAAAATTTATTCCCAATGCCTATTGTCAAACATCAACGCCGTGACCACTGAGCAGCTGGTATTATCTCTGGGGAAAGAGCTCAACCTCCTTGGCCCACATACCTAATGTGCGGTTCTAAATATCGTGGGCGCCTCATGAACCGGATATGGGACTTTACTCATCAGAACGTATAAGAGAGCCTCGAATTCATGTGGACAACACTGCTTTGCGGGAGGCAGCTCTCGCTGATCCATCCTGATCCGAGCCGAAATTACAGGAGCAGATGTTTGGACAGTTGAGAGAGGTGTCTTAAATCTATCCAATCCTTGTGTATGGTTCTCAAATTCAATGTCTTTTCAACATCCACTTTTTTGAACCAGCGGGACCATCAATATCCCATTTCCTTGTGGTGCTCTGTCTCCGTGCTATCTCATAGTCAGTTAAAATCTCGCGCGTCACCACTGTCTCCACGGAATCGGACCCAATCAGACCCAATCACCTATCAGTGGAGCGCTTGAGCATTATCCTGCGCGATGAAGGCCCTCAATCAGCACCATCCGACTCCGACACCATTTGCCCCAGCCCGGGTACCTCGTGGAGTGGTTCTCAGCTCGTGTATAATTGCTCATCGTCCAAGGAGTTACCATCGGCCAGGGACATGGGGTTTGCGGGGACATCTCCCGCATCGCATACGACCACCTGCGCGCAATGTTGGGTGTAAAAGGGAGACGGCAAAGTAACCGGGGATCCCCCAAAACGCAGGCTCGACGTTCGGAGGACGCCGCGCATGCCGTCCACTGAGGTCTCCCCCTAGACGCAGACCTCCTACGCCAACCTTCCGGATAACTATGCCCTCCCCCCTATGGGCCATTCGCGTGCTGCGTAGGTTTGCCGCCCGTGTCCTGTGGCAGGCATGTGCTCATCGTGCTTACAAGTGGCGGTCACTTGTGATGCTCGCCATATAAAGCTCCTAGGAGCGCTAATGTTTATGCCAGAGCGCAAGCCAGGAGAGTGCACTGGGGGGTCCTGGGTACACTCGCCGCACACGCGTGGCTATGCGTTTGCATGCGTCCCTCTAGGGCGAATCTGCCTCGAGGGCATACATCCTTGTTAGCGCTACAACCTCACTGCAGGGCAAGGACAACTCCACTCCTGGCCCAAGGCTTGAAGTACGACGCATCCTCTTACACCGGCCAGATGTCATTGGTGTACAGGTAATGTCAAACTCCCTTCGCGCGGTTGGAATAGACCTGATTTATGCGGGACCACAAGCAGAACCCCACCTCCTGTACAGCTATTGGCTTTCGGTAACATTGTCGAAGTTTTGACGGCCCTGACGCACGGTTGAGTTGATGCGCTTTGCCGACCTAGTGAGGGAATGGTATTCATGTTTGCAGCCAATCCAAATCAATGGTGCACTCGCCTCTACCCGCAGAAATGGGGCGCCAGCCTAATAGATGAGGGTGACAGTGCATGTGTGGATCGGTGCCCCAAAAACGTCGCGTCTCTCTCTGGTAACGTGCTTTGCACTTTCAATTAGTATTCTGTTGATCCCCCCAATAGATATAATCATCAACCCATATGTATAATAAAAGTGATATCTAATGTACAGGTAAAATGATTCCAAGTCAGCCATGCGAGAACAGCCCATCGGGCTCCAGACACCATGAGAAACTCAAGATACAGCAAGAAACCAAGATATATGATATGGGACCAAAATACGCTTCACAGTCGCCAGCCACGCCTCCCAATATCCATGAATATCGTCTCCCAGCGCCCCCCATTATCATAAAACGTTGCCCCATGTTCATAGATGTGGATCGTGCTGGTAGCCCACCCGTACGCAAAGCCGCGCACCGTCAAATGTTCTATAGGGTCCGAATTGGACGTGTGCCAACCACCCCTTGCAAACGGTTCAGTCTCCAGCGAATACCAACAACAACCGTGAAACATACATCACAACCCACGACATCATGGCTGCCGGACATCGCAAACGATGTTGATTCTCGAAGACAGCCCGCCGAACCCGCCACCGGATGAAGGAACGATATTTTGGGTGATGCGGTTGGAGTGTATACATGAGAGGTTCCATTTTTATTGGTTGACGAGAAATTCGAGGTATAAAGGTTGGGAATGGAACGTTGAATGGGGAGAAACCGAGCAAGTAAGCAAACCCAGAATCACGACTCGGAATCGCAAAAGTTTACCCAACAGCACCAGGGCAAATATTAAACATCAATGCCAACGAGAATGACAACGCACGCACGAAATCACGACACCTATAGCAGACTTCAAAATGCTGGCGTTGTCGCAGGAACTCCAGCGCGGAAACGAAATGATAAGTCAGTCGGTGGTATGGCTAATCAACAGTATGTACCTTACACCTTGATAAAAGGACCTGAGCATATCGATAGATCTATCCTCTTCGATTCCAATCTGCACGCCTTCAATGCGTGTCCCCCACTCACATATGGAATTCGAAAACGCAAACCCATTTCCTTCCTACCTTGACCCACCGCATTCCCGCAATCCATGGCTCGCATGTGCCTCCACTACCAACCACATACGATACCTCGCCATCTCTACAACCTCTGCGCCCAGTTTAATCGCCAGCATCTCCCCTCTCTTACATTTTTGTCGCTGCTGCGCTCTACGCGAGCTCCTTTACCCCTCTCCTTTCTAAGTTCCTCACCCCGCCCGCGTAGCATGGTGTTGTCGGCACAGATGAGAATAAAGCCTCCCAACGATTAGATGGATTATTGCGCTTTGAGTATGATTGATAGGTCCCGTGCACGTAAGGTAAGTATTTTTTTTCTTATGACCATTCAAATTCATCTTAAACTCGCCATGACTTGGTCCTTCAACACAGCACTCGCAATCGTAAACGACACCCGGATCGCCCCGGTTCCGCTACGCAAACGCGAGAGAACCAGGTGCGGTTCGATCTCACTCGATTGGGAGTATTGCAGAGGTAAGCACGCGCTATTGCTTTTCTCGCCGTGGTAAACGAGATTCGAGGGTGGTACTAACAATTGCTCAGGTTATGAAAACGATACTGAACGACGCACAAATTGCAACTGAAATCTCTTGAAAACAATGGATGGATGCGTCATAAATATGGATGTGAACCATCCTACGGACGATATCCAGTCATCTCAAATGCAAATGATATTTAAACGATGGAAACAAACGGGGTCAACCCCTCGGATCTCCCCTACAGACTACGAGGGATGCGTGATGTAGAGTGGCTCTTTGGGACATCGAATTAGAATGATGGTAGCACGGCCACACCCTCATACCCGGATCGTACCCCTATCCACACGCACGCGCCCCCTCCCCCCCATTTGCACTCTGTGCTCATCCAACTCCTCGCCTCATCCTCACGCCCAATACGCGAGACAAACCCGAACCCATACCAAGCCCATCTAGGGAGAATATCGATGGTCGAATCCGAGCCCGTCTCTGCACCCAGGTGCTCGCGCACAGAACCATTCTCTCAAAGGAACCGAGGCTGCCCAGGGTCCATTGTGCGTCCACACCCAGGTGTGGTTTGTGAGGAATACTTGGGACGGGTGGAGCTTCGACGCCCCCCCATTTTCGGGGGACGGGCCTCAACGAATTTTCGGTTCTCATTCCCCCAAAAAGTCCCGTAAAGTGAGTCCCGTTTTTTCTCTCTTGTAGCCTTCTCACCAACGACGATACAATCTATATCTATCTGAAAACGAGACCACTGACAACTACCATACACCTGCTTGCCCATCCACCTGCCCTGCCCACATGCCTGCCTGTCATTGACCCGTGCCCTCAAACTCTCCTGAGAATCAGCTGCCGTGTCAACCGACGCGCACGGCGATTTGCAAGGTGAGATGGAGGTGTATGTGAGTGAAAGTCGTCTGTAGGACTTGGCAAGTGGGGAAGCTTTTGAGTAGAGCGGGCGGGAGAGCTTTTGAGAGTTGTAAGCATGCTCGCGAGATGGGGCTGGGGGAGTGTACTAAACCAAACCGAGCAGCACTTAGCATTGTAACCATACAGGAAATATCAGGAATGTTATTTCAAAACTCAACATAATCTATTCATCTGTTTGACCGTGGGTGGGATTCAGAATATCCTCGGGGTGAGATGCTGTTGCCCAAAGTGTGAATGCATTCAAAATATTCTCTGTAGAAACATCAAATCTAAGATGCAGATAATATTTTAAATGACTCTTGTGTTTATCTGGATCAAAATACGTGATTAATTTAATTATCTAACCAGGAATAAAAACCATAATATATCTCGTGTTTCTTCCACAGTTTATCCCATAGCCCAATGGGGATCTATTTTTATTTTCCTCCTAGATATTCACAGAAGTTAAATGGAGAATAATTTTAAAATTTATCTTTGATAAAAGCCACTATGTTATGACATTCTAACAGTTGAGAATACTATAAATTTATTCTTCATATTTCTGATGGCCTAAAAGAGGACATATTCTAATTTTGTTCTCTATTTGTTCAGACTATATTCACAACAACAACAGGCCTATGTCCGCAGTGTATTAGGTTAGTGCATGACACAATTATTTTTCGTCATCACATTTTTTGTGTCATACAAATGTGTAATATACGAAATCGATGCTGTACGAGAGGTTGGTTTTAGGAGCCTGGGCACGTCGAAGCAAATGAGTGAATTCGGGTGTATCATGTATACCCTGTCCAAACGCGTGAGAGAAAAAACTAATGAACGACAATGTAATTAAGGTGATATATTAGCTAATCGGGGAGTCCCAAGTTCCAACGGTTGCCTACTAATGTAATTTATCAATTTTCTCTTACCGCTTATACTGCTGATTCAAAGTGATCCTTGCTCTGGTCTCGCCATCCTCCAGTCTTATCCATGTCTCGGGCCCCGCTTGTGGGTTTGGTGATGAGAACTGAATGTTCCTCACACCATGCCCCCATCCATCATCATCATATCCACCGTATCTGTTAAATTTAGCTGAAGAGGAGGAATGGCAAGTGAGCGTAGAACCTCACCCAGAATGTTGTCAAAGCAGAAGATCACATCTTTAACTTGCTCACGAATGCACCATTCATTGCCGTGAACTATTTTAAGGATTATCTTAATATAGACTCACAGAGGCTCTATGGGTGGGTTACGCACCATGTCCTGAAATTACTGCGTGTATGTTCTTCACATGCAGATTGAGGGCATCCCAGAATGGGCCATCTTGGCCTGTGGAAGACGAGTCCTGAACGGAGCCGCTACCAAGAGAATTGGCTGCGTGGTCGCCCAGCTCAGGATGGAAATTCCGGGCAGAAACAATCGCCATACCATTCAGCCCTGGGTTTCTCGTGGGGTCAAGTTTTGCTTGAAGCGTTGAGACAACATGTCTTTAGAACAAAATCTTGAGCGGCGATCCTCAGAAATAAGTAAGGATGCTCACGGAGGAATGTGAACGAAAGCCAGGGCACCCCGATCACTCATCGGTCCCCATTCCGCTTCCATGGCCTCTGTCTCAGATTTGATCCAGTCAGAAACCGACGCGTCAACCCAGTCAGGCAGAGCTGTTGGGTTCGGATTGGGAGAAACTCCGCCTATGGGCCCGATGAGAAACTAGTGTGGGGGATTGGGGTCGCACAAACCACGGGAGTCGAAGAACCACAGGATGAGCACGGGGGCGCGATCTGTGGTGGCGGTGAGTTAAAAGTTATACCCAGACGGAGTCCAATTACCGGCGCTATTTCTATATACCTGGGTGGGCGTAACCATTAGTCACTTGTTGGAAAGTCACCAGGATTAGTTACCGGAACCCAGTAGTTTCCTGGTCCCCCCTCACCACCGACGCCTGGTGGTGCAATTCGGGTGTAACTGAGAGGCGAAACCTGTTGCTCCCTCATAATCTCTTCGAGGTGAGTAATATTGGCTTGATTGTCATGGTTCTTAAACATCCTATTAGCATCATTGAAGTTCGAGCGTGGCACTTTATACCACATACCCCATGTGAAGACGAAAATGGGATCTTGGCGCTGTTCAGAGGGGCTACAATTTCATCAATCAATGTTGTAGCGTTCTCCTTGAAAGTATCTGGATGAATTCTGAGCAAGGAACACAAGGCAAATCGTCAATCCGTACTTTCGCCAGTGATCAGGTCTCCGTTCAGGACACTAGGATAATCAGCGTCACAGCCACAAAGAATAGTAGGCGAAGCGAACACATAATCCGGTCTCTCGTCAGGCAGGACGGCTCTCATGAGGCGAGTGCTATTGAAGTCCTGTTCGGGCCCCGAGCGTCCCATGGATTCTCTCCAAAGTGAAGATCAGAGAAGACGGTGATCTTGAACGTGCCATCGGGGCGAAACAGGAGCTTCGGTTTGTGGGGGTAGGGGTCCAACTTGCTGCGGGTTGGTGAGCCAGCCTCTGAACATTATGGTTCACCAGCAGTTATAAATATATATATAATGAAATGGCGTACGATTTACGAGGTCGTTGGCACCAATGAAGAGCGCCCGGGAACAGATTGGAGTAACAATTGCTAAGAACGCGAGAGTCTTCATAGCTCGCTAGTCACGGGGCCGCCTGTTGTCGCTGGTGAAGATTCAAGAAGCAGCTGCGAATTGGGTTTTGTAAGAAGCAGTATTCGGGTCGCTAACTTCGGTCCGACCCTGTTCAAATAGAATGCCCCAACTTCCAAGGCCCGCCTAGTGCGAGGAAACACATCCCTGTGATGTTGAACAACGTTTGCTGTGTGGGATTCGAAGAAATGCCGCATGATGATCATGTTGTTTATGGGCATTAGAGCGGTAGCCTCTGGTGCCAATGAATGCGCCGCAGTGAGCAGTGATTCCGGCCCCGGCCATTGCCGCCCGAAATGGTGGGTGATCTGACCGACGGCCCGGGTTAACGCCGCCGACGACTGCCATGACAGACCTTTTCCGCAACCATGATGATTATACGAATTTTTTTCTCAAAGCTCGGTGTTCAAGCTCAAGTCTTGCAGGAACCGTGGCATAATGGAAGCTTCAGGTATAAAAGTTCTGATAAGCATGGATCCCGCCGGTCAACTATAGATAGGAATGACTATATTCCGCCTATAGTCTAACTACGGGAGATCATCGATTACCAGGTAACTGGTCCTTGTCTCGTGTCGCCGTCGTTCTCCGACCCCTTCCAAATTCGAACGCACTTGATCAGAGCATGACAGAGACTCCCGCTTCCTAATATCAAATGATAGTAAAATGATCAACCTGTAAAACCTGAAAGAGTCGAGGCTACTTGATGCCATCAGGCAGGGCCCATGATGACTGGTCCCACACTAATCTACGTCATTCCAGCCCAAGGCCCAGTGCATCAGGCTTCTAACAAGCCCATCATACATACAGCTACCGAGAATGCTCACGAGGATAAAGGGAAGGTGCGTCTATCATTTATGGCTGGCACTCCTCTTTCACCCCAACACAACTTGAAATTCAGAATACACTGTGATGTCTTTATCAAGACATAGTGAGGTCCTTTGTTTTATGGAGTTGGAGGAGACTGACCATGTGTAGTTGACGCCGAAGAAGTGATCGCAAACAGCAAGGATCACCCACACAAGAAACATGCTGCCCACCTGGGCAGGACCCACCATCAGTCTTGGAGCCGGGACGAGGATGGTGCTCGGGCGCCAAAGTACACGATGCCCGAGTTTGGCATGCCCGCCAAAGCGGCATACCAACTCCTCCACGACGAAACCGCTCTCGACGGCAACCCGCTTTTGAATCTGGCCTCGTTCGTATTTCCTTCATATCTCCAAGAGTCGCGCGTTCAATTTCTGGCTAGCTTCGTGCACACTTGGATGCCTGAAGAAGCGGATAAATTGATTACGGAGAATATGAATAAGAATCAGGTTGATCTCGATGAATACCCTGCTGCCACAATAATTCACAACCGATGCATCTCCATGCGTACGCGCTTTATTATAAGTTGGAAGCCGTGACCCACAACTGACTTTGATGCTAGTCGCGGATTTGTGGAAGGCCCCGGAAGGCGGTAAGGTGATTGGTACTTCGACGGCTGGATCATCCGAAGCGATCATGTTGGGAGGCCTTGCAATGAAGAAGCGATGGCAGGAAAGCCGGAAGGCCGCCGGAAAGGACCACTACCATCCTAATATCGTCTTTGGATCTAATGCACAAGTTGCTCTCGAGAAGTTTGCAAGGTGAAAAACCATTGTATTGCGATTGTCGCCTACTAATAGGCTGGTTCAACAGATACTTTGATGTTGAAACTCGGCTGGTACCAGTCAAGGCTGAGGGTGATTACATTATGAATCCTCAGGATGCTTTAGAATATATCGATGAAAACACCATCGGCGTCATGGTGATTTTTGGCAGCACTTATACTGGCCACTTCGAAGATGTTCAAGAGATGAGCCGGCTTCGTGAGTTTCTATCGTCTACTCCCTACACACATCTCAACTAAATGTCACCAAGTTGATGAGTTACAGGCAGAGAAGGGTTTCGACATACCAATACACGTTGACGCTGCGTCGGGTGGTTTCATGCGCCGTTCGCGTACCCGAACCACAAGTGGTGTTTGATGTGCCTCGAGTTGTATCAATCAACACCTCGGGACACAAATTGGATTGGTGTACGCTGGCCTTGGCTGGATTCTCTGGAGAGACGAGAGCCTGCTCACAAGGATTGATATTTGAACTTCGTGAGCAAGCAATTCCATCTAGTCGGCTAATCTTGACGGACTCGAAGATTACCTGGGAAGCACTGAATACTCGTTTACTCTGTTAGTCTTCCCCGTAGCAGCGCCCTCTATTTGATCTGACCCGCCCCCCAGGAATTTCTCGAAACCGGCTGCTCCCATCATCTCTCAGATGTTCAACTTTCTGAATCTTGGATTTGATGGGTACAAAAAAATTGCCAACAAGGATTTGAGAAATGCCAGGCTGTTGTCACGGGCGCTGGAGAAGACCTATTTCAAGTGAGTAGATGTACCCTTGTCGTGCTGGGTATTGATAAACTCCATAGGTCTTGAGTAACATCCACCGGCCTGCGACACCCTCAGCTGCTCTCGGCAAAGGATCCCAGCATCCCAAGGACGATAGTCCAGAATATTATCAAATGGGCCTACCGGTTGTTTCATTCAAGTAAGTGCTGCTGCTTACTTATCCGAAAATACATCAAGTTCAACTTCCCCGCAGGTTATCTGACGAATTTAAAGAAAAATATCCGTATGTGAAGCAGGTGTGGATTCAGGTATGATACCATTTCCAACGCGCTCCGCAGAGTCTAAGTCTCAACCTTCGCAGACCTTACTACGGGTCAAAGGATGGATCGTTCCAAATTATAATGTACACTCCGTGCCTCCCTGTCCTTTATGCCGCTGACCAAGATTCACAGGGCCCGAAAGGAGCAGAGGATACCGAGATTCTGCGAGTCGTTGGTAAGTTCCATACTTAATACGCGGATGATAGCTGATCCTTCCCTTCCCACTTTAGTTCGAGAAACATTATCGGAGGATCTCATCGAACGTCTCATCGTTGATCTTCTGGAGACGACAGAATCGCTCATGAGTGTGTATTCCCTGAATTCCTCGCTGTAGACCGTCACACTTATTAAACAACCAAGCCTCGGATGGTGCTGCCGCCAACATGATGGCTTCAACGACTGCCCTCGATATTCTGAAGAATCGACACCAGCCCGATCGCGAACACGGACGGCCCAATGAAGACAACTTTGGAGATGCTGAAACGGGCACCAAAAAAGAACAGGCTGGGTTTTCCCGACAGTGCTAATTGAACAATCTCATACTGGGAGTTCAGTTGATTGAAGTTTATTCACCATTGTATTGTATTTACGCCTGGGCTTCCTCTGAGGGGCTGGTACTCTGAATCAATTTATCTGGGACTATCGGTGATCCCGTCTTAGTGGGCGTGTTCTTAGATTCAAACATGATTAAAACGGCCTCTCGCACCCAACACTTCTGTGAGTGAGAGCTCTCGATGCGCGATCTCAACACCCGGGTTTGTCCAGACCCAGGGCTCGCATATTGCACCTGAAAAACGCTCAGAGAGGCACGATGCGCCGTGGCCTGTGGTTGCGTCAATCCTTCGTGCACCCACCATCAACCACCGCGGCGCCATGCACACGGGGTGTAGCAGATCGGAAGCATGGGTTGGTCGTATATGATAAGCAAAGAGTGCACAGGCGGGAGCGGGCGCGGACTGGATTTCGTTGATCGCGTTCCCGTCAACGTAGCTCAACTGGGACCTGCAAACCCGCGCGGCGCGGCACCTTTTTAATCTATGCACCCCACTCGTTCGCTCTAGCACTGCCGCAGCATGCGCAACCCGCGTATCTAATCAAGGCGGCTGTAGTACAACACCCCGCCAGCTCCCCACGTATCTCCCCGCCCTCCGTCCGGCACCTCTCGTTTCCTGTTTTTAAACAGTCATGTTATTGTGTACCGGCGTGGTATGCAATTCGATATTTCGAACCAAAAGCCAAATCACCGCCCCGATAAATTTCATGGATCATGATTGGATTTTCTTGACAATGATCTTGAGCTGGAGGTCTGGTTGGTTGAAATTCATTCATCGTTATTGTATATACACTTGCGCCCCCTTCCTCAGCACAACATGTCATGGATATCATGCTTTGAGTGGTAAACTCGAGGGGATCAATCGTATACTATTTTCGAGTAGACATTGAAAATCGTTGCTTCGAGGAACATGGTTAGCTTGATGGTGCTCTCCAGGATGGCTAGGCTCACCCGAAGCATTCGGCCCTTATATTGGAGGAGGGGCACCACGATGACGAAGAGACCAGCCACGATGCTAGTCCAGAGCCCATACTAATTAAACCAGTATCCTTTGTGAATTACGGACTTACGTCGCTTCCAGACCCAAAGTCTGCAATGCTCCATGTTTCATGGCCCAAGGCACCTGATAATAAGCCACACTAAAACCTAACAGGGTTACGATATTCAGCGTCTATGCTATCTGCAACTTGATTGTGTATAATCACCTCCAAGAGTCCGGACAAGATTAAGAAGGGCGCTGATTTCCCCCTGGGCGGATGAGAATCTGATACGCAATTTATAAAAGTGACATACTTGCTGCCTGGGGAAACAATCATTGCAATAGGCATCTAATCCAGGAACTCAAATGGATATAAATATTTTCTTTCACATGACTCACAGACCGCAACTGTATTGACAACCACAGATATCTGGGCGATTCCCCACCCAACGATCACGACTCCGATGTTGAGGTGGTTCTGCAATGCAGCGCCGAGAATAACGAAGCCAATAACGAAGAGGGGCACGCCGATATAGCATGTCCTTGTGAATGCAATTTTAGCATGGTGGCACTAGAATCGAGCATATGAAAGCCAACCATAGCCGAGCCTCCGCCTCGAACACGCCTTGGTTTCGTTTGATGCTCATGTTCATCACCCAATCATTCAAGTAGCGGCCCACGAGTTCCCCGAGGACGACAGCAACCTTTTGCAGAGAATTATTTATGTAACCAATGAACGGATGGATCGTCTTACAACTGGCGTCGCATATATACCAGAGACCGTGAATGCGCTCAGTCCGAATCCCAATGGAGGTGGACTTTGTAGGAAGATTGTATTTGTTATCTGCGAGTGTCGTGAGCCTTGGGAGATGCAAGACCAAAGACGTCGCCCACGTTAACGCCAATGCCAAATCCAAAGACCATGGCCTAATTTACAAACTGTCATAAATGCATTCGCCGAGTTGAGAAGAACCTGCCTCGAATATAAGAATCCCGAGAATATGAGGTCGCCAGACCACATGTAAAGGAGCGAGCGCAACCTCGGTCCACGAAGGACGATCCCGTATCATCTTCACGCCATTGATTCCAATCAGGGTCTTTACACGACCTTGGAACCCCGTAGTGCGGGGTCCTGCTCGGATTTTTCTGTCATACATCCTGCCCCAATATGAGCTTGACAATCGCAGGAGAGGAGCCAATAGGGCGCACGATTCCTCCATGAAAAACACGATGAGTAGGAGCACCGCAGCTCCGTACAGACACCCCACCCCAAATGCCCACCTCCAGGTCGTTCGAGCGACGAGGAATCCGAACAGGAATGGTGAGAGGTGAGGGGCGAGGATGACCCCCATTGTCCAGATATTGATCTACGAAAGTCAATCAGGATAATTCGATGGGAGTCTTGAATATTTACTTTGCGAGCAGTCAGATGGAATGGGTACATGTCAGCAATCGTGTATAAGCCCTGTAGGAAATATGTTCAATTTCGTCAAGGACAATACTGACACTTACGGTAACTTGTGGACAAGTGCTAGGCAAATAAATCCATGAGATAATTCGGTGAATAAAGAGTAATACATACCCGAAGAAGCCGGTTAAGCACCTCATAGCTTGGCATATTTATGGATTAGCGAACGGAGTCAATAAATAGGGAAGCATTACCGGCAAATACTTTCAGCGTCGGTGCGAATGTAGTTCCAACAAGGAACCCAAGGGCTAAGAGCTGGGAGAATTTAGCGGGCGGTCTCGCGCTGATTTCATACCAACCTGAGTCCAAAATAATACCGGGAGCCTCCCATACCGTCTCATGAGCATAACAAAGAATAGGCCACCCCAACCTTGGTGGGATTCAGGTTGGCCATGAATCGGCGAGCTCTGGGGACGAACCTATGAGGAAGATGCTCCAGCTGCCCAACATGAGTGGCTGATAGTGAAGCGTGAATTGAAGATATTACTTGGATGTCAAATTGTTGATGACCCCAGTGACAGTGTGGAACTGTTTAGCGAGTGGGAAGACGGATGCGATGCCTATGCGACTGGGGTGAGAAATAGAGTTGTGTTGGACTGTTCATGAATACCTATCCCGGAATCGAAGTCCGGAACGATTGCAGCGAGTGTGATGATCAGGAGCTGGACGCCCTTGCGGCGATCGCTCCACTACGTTTCACCTGGTATGGATGCATGCTAGCCATCATAATAATAGAAACTCACATTCTGGGGATCTTCAGGATCATCAGTGGGTTGGGGCCAGAGTATCTTGGTTCCATCTTTCGTCAACTTCAGTTTGGAGGCAAAGGGTTCTCCGAATTCAACGATAGCTTCTCTATACTAAAACATCAGTGGTTGAACACAGAGATAGAGACAGAATAACTCAGGATCGAGGACCAAACGGCCAACGCGCCTTTCGTGGAAGGTGTAGATATCTGTCTCTGGGGGGATGTCGGTATTCTGACTCGATTTCTCTGAAATCATTGACGATCTTGTTTCAGTGGGCATGTCCCTGGGCTCGGACATGATGATAGAACAATCCGTATAAGCTTTCAAACTCAACGTTGGGATATAGGACAAAAGTTCTCAGGGGGTGGCTCTACCGTAACCGGTGTGTGGTAATTGGCGCGATGTCCGTATTGGTTGTCGGCGAGGAGAAAAATTTGTGGTATACTAACAATCAATTGGGATTCGTGTGTATAACTAGAGAATTGGGTGAGCGCTTTACCCACGCCAGGATACCATTTCATATGTAACCCCCAGCCAGTGAGAGAAGTAAGGTGTGACGTCGAAATTGAGATCTAAATATGGTTTACCTGGCTCATGGCACTTACCTTATTACGATGGAGTCAAGGCGGCGCCGGGCCATGATGCTATTACGTAACGCTACTGTGTGATGGCGTTATCGACCGTGACACTGTCTGTCTCTACAGCCTGGACCCTAAACCCGCGCCGCTGAAGCGGAGTTTGAAATATGAATTTTGACGGTTTGGGCGCAAGTCTGCATGTCATAGAATGCCTTCCCCAGCCTCAAACTTCCCTAGTACTCTTGTAACATTATAGTATTGCCATCCTAACTCTAGCTGAACCCTAACCGAACCCTAACAGCTAACCAAAGTCTAACCGAACCCTAACCGCTAACTGCTAACCAAACCCTAACCAGCTAAGTTTGTCGTTTTAAACGCCGCTTTCAGCGGCGTGGGTTTAAAGTTCCTACAGCCTAAGGTTCGCTTCATTGACCATATAAACGGGGCATTCCTGGATCCTCTTATAAACTACCGGCAGACTGCAATGCTGTGAGCGCCTGGGCCTTCTTCGAGGGGGGCTGGTACTCTGAACCAATTCATCTGAATCCATTGGCGATCCCGTTTCAATGAGCACGTTCCTGGAGTCTGGACTCGGACGTGATTGAACACAATTTGTCCGGCTTCTCGCACTCAACGCTCTTGTGTGGGAGATCCTTGAGGTGCGATCTCAGCACCCACCGCGCCTCTGGTCTGTTTAGGCCCGGACTCACGTCACTCACCGGAAGAGCGCTCAAAGAAACGCGATGTGTTATGGTCGGTGGTTGTATCAATCTTCCGTGCACCCACCCTCGATCCACCGCAACACTAGGCGCTTCTATAATGTTGACGCTGTGTGGTGTCATGTTCATGATCGGAAGTATGCGTTGGTTGTATACCACCCGGTAAGACTGGGCTTCATTGAACGTGTCCTCGTTAATGTGGGGGCGTATTCGCGTTCAGCTGGCGCCTGCTAACTCACGCCTCGCACCTGCTGTGTTCGTTCTTGCACCGACGTGGTATGCGCCAGCCCACGTACCCGACCCACGTATCCGACCAAGGCGGTTGTAATACAACACCCTACCGGTTCCTGGCCGCGTACCTCCCCGTCTTCCATCCGGCACCGGTGCTTCCGCGATACACTGGTTCACGCGTGGCACTTCCCGTTTCCTTTTTAAAAATAGTAGGTTCATATTGGTGTGTATCAGCGTAGTATACAATTCGATATTTCGAAATCAAAAGCCGAATCTACCCTAATAAAGTCTACGAATCACAATTGGATTTTTCTGAGCTGAGGGTCTGGGTGATTGGAATTCATTCATCCTATTTGAACTTCTTTCTCCAAGGGAGGCATAACGTATCATGTTTTGAGTGGTAAAATTCGGGAGGGTTAATTGCATACTATTTTTGAGTAGATGTTGAAAATCGTTGCTTGAAAAACATGATTAGCTTGATGGTGCTCTCGAGGGTGGTTGGACTCACCCGAAGCATTCGGCCCTTATATTGGAGGAGGGGCACCACGATGACGAAGAGACCAGCCACAATGCTAGTGCAAAACCCATACTAGTTAGACCAAGGTCCATCATGGATTACAGACACCTACGTCGCTTCCAGACCCAAGGTCTGCAATGCTCCATGTTTCATGGCCCAAGGTACCTGATAAAAAGCTACACCAAAACCTAGCGGAGTTGTGATATTTAACGTCTATATTTCCAACTTGATTGTGTATAATCACCTCCAAGAACCCGGCTAAGGTTGAGAAGAGCGCTGACTTCCCCCTAGGTGAATGAGAATCTGATGCACAATTCATATAAAAAACATACTTGTTGCCTCGGAAAACAATCATTGCAGTAGGCATCTAATCCAAGGACTCAAATGGATATAGATATTCTCTTTCGGATGACTCACAAACTGCAACTGTATTGACAACCACAGATATTTGGGCAATTCCCCACCCAATGATCACAACTCCGATGTTGAGGTGATTCTGCAATGCAGCACCGAGAATAACAAAGCCAATCACGAAGAGGAGCACGCCGACATAGCATGTCCTTGTGGATGACCTTTAGCACGATGGCACTGGAATCGAGAATGTGAAAGCCGACCATAACCGGGCCTCCGCCTCGAACACCCCTTGGTTTCGTCTGATGCTCATGTTCATCACCCAATCATTCAAGTAACGGCCCACGAGTTCCCCGAGGACAACAGCGACCTTTTCAGAAACATTATTCATGTAACCAACGAACGGGTAAATCGTCTCACAACTGGCGTCGTATAGATGCCAGAGACTGTGAGCGCGCTCAGTCCGAATCCCAATGGACGAGGGCTTTGTAGGAAGATTGTATTTGTTATCTGCGAGTGGAGTCGTGAGCCTTGAGAGGTGCATGACCAAGATGTCACTCACGTTAATACCAAGGCCAAGCCCAAAGACCATGGCCTAAATTTACAAACTGTCATAAATTTATTGGTCAAGTCGAAAGAACCTACCTCAAATATAATAATCCCGAGGAAGTGAGGTCGCCAGACCACATGTAAAGGAGCAAGCGCAACTTCGGTCCACGAAGGACGACCCGTATCATCTTCACGCCGTTGATTCCGATCAGGGTCTTTACACGACCTTGGAACCCCGTAGTGCGGGGTCCTGCTTGAATATTTCTATCATACATCCTGTCTCGATGTGAGTTTGATAATCACCAGCCTAAGGGAGCCAGTGAAGCGCACGATTCCTCCATAAAAAACACATTAGTAGGAGCACCGCAGCTCCGTACAGACACCCCACCCCATATGCCCATCTCCAGGTCGTCCGAGAAACAAGAAATCCAAACAGGAATGGTGAGAGATGCGGGGCGAGGATGACCCCCATTGTCCAGATATTGATCTGCAAAAATCAATGAGGATGGTTTGGTGGGAATCTCGAATATTTACTTTGCGAGCAGTCAGGTGGAATGGTACATGTCAGCAATCGTGTATAAGCCCTGCAGGAAATATGTTCAATTTCGTCAAGGACAATACTGATACTTACAGTAATTTGTGGACAAGTGCTAGGCAGATGAATCCGTAAGACGATCTGACGAATAAAGAGTCACACATACCCAAAGAAGCCGGTTAAGCACCTCATAGCTTGGTATATCCATGGATTAGCGAACGGGGTCAATAAATAGGGAAGCATTACCGGCAAATATTTTCAATGTCGGCGCAAATGTAGTTCCGACAAGGAATCCCAATGCCAAGAGCTAGGAGAATTCAGTGGTAGTCTCGCGCTGATTTCATACCAACCTGGGTCCAAAATAATATCGGGAGCCTCCCATACCGTCTCATGAGCATAACGAAGAATAGGCCACCCCAACCTTGATGGGATTCAGGTTGGCCATGAATCGGCAGGCTCGAGGGACGAACCTATGAGAAAAATGCTCCAGCTGCTCAATGTGAGTGGTTGATAATGAAGCGTGAATTGAAGATATTACTTGGATGTCAAGTTATTGATGACCCCAGTAGTAGTGTGAAATTCTTTAGCAAGTAGAAAGACGGATGCGATGCCTATGCAACTGGGGTGAAAAATAGAGTTGTGTCGGATTATTCAAAATACCTATCCCAGAATCGAAATCCGGAACGATTGCAGCGAGTGTGATGATGAGGAGCTGGACGCCCTTGCGGCGATCGCTCCACTACGTTTCACCTAGCGTGGATGCATGCTAACCATCACAATGGCAGAAACTCACATTCTGGGGATCTTCAGGATCATCGGTGGGTTGCGGCCAAAGTATCTTGGTTCCATCTTTTGTCAACTTCAGTCTAGAAGTAAAGAGTTCTCCGAATTCGACGACAGCTTCTCTATACCAAAACATCAGTAGTTGAATGGGGAGATAGGGATAGGAATAACTTGGGATCGAGGACCAAGCGGCCAACGCGCCTTTCGTGGAAGGTGTAGATGTCAGTACTCTGACTCCGTTTCTTTAAAACCATTGGCGATCTTGTCTCGGTGGGCATGTGCCTGGGCTCGGACATGATGATAAGACAGTCATACAACTTCAAATGTCGCGTATTTATAGGGAGTCTTGTCATATCAGGCGGAAGAAATTACGATCAGGCCCCCGTGGGCTCCCCTATAAGTGCGGCCGAAATTGGGGTTTCGAGGTCCCAAGAAAGCCATTTCCTTTGGCCGGCACGGGGTTTTTGACGTCAAATTCTGGCCAACTCTTGACCTATATTGGGGTTTTGAGGGATTAGGTCATCAGGTGGCAAGATGTCATTGAGAAGAAA
Organism: Infundibulicybe gibba; assembly: GCA_015501065.1. Taxonomy (NCBI): domain Eukaryota; kingdom Fungi; phylum Basidiomycota; class Agaricomycetes; order Agaricales; family Omphalinaceae; genus Infundibulicybe; species Infundibulicybe gibba. The sequence continues at coordinate 106,817 of JADNYI010000104.1, forward strand.
CCCCCTGTATTTGGGGCGGGGGCAGGTTTTTCTTCGTATCATGCTGCTTAAATCCGGGTCAAACGGCTTCAGAAACCTACCCCTCCTACCAATGTCGCGCAATGATTCGACGGGCACCCGGCCTCAAAATCCATATTCCTGAGGTCAAATTGTAACCGCCATAAAATCTACAGCCTGATCGTGAATATGTATATAGTCGCAAATGGATTGTGTTGATTGTCGGCCAGTCGGGTGCAATTTTCTTGCTTTTTTCCGCATGTTTTTCGTCATGTGTGGTACAACCTTGACCAGTATTGGTTTTTGGAGCTGGAAACATTGGGTTTTCGAGGCCATTCTAGGGATTTTTTTCGGTCGTACCTGTATGGAGCTCACGGGGGCCTTTACGATCACTACGTGGAGGTACTAGACTGGCCAGCTGGAAGAGATTACAATCGCTACGTGGAGGTACTAGACTGGCCGGCTGGTGATCGTTCTTCTATCAAAGGACTTTCGCTTTTTCCCCTTGATGCCAAATGATGGAGGAATTGGCCACGAGTCTAGCAAGAGGTTCTCAGCGAGCTAATTTTATAAATTCTTTTTGCTATTTACCTCAACTGGCCACGGCTCTCGACCTCATAGGGGGTTGGGCACAGGTTTTAATGCTAAGGTTGAAACAAGGGGGAACCAGGATTGTGAGTCGCCAACCGAGGTAAGGGGGGTCACTTGAAGTGCCTAAAAAAGTTGTAATGATAAAAATTCCCGGTGTTCGGGAGCTTCCCCGGCATATCTGGGCTCACTTTGAGCGCTGTCTATTCCTAGAGAAAGCCGCAGCAACGGCTTCAGGCTTGGGTTGTGCCTCACCACTGTCAGGCCTGTGTCTCGTGTCTTGAAAGACTTGTGGGTCTCTCATCTGGGTCGCACTCCCATTTCACCTCGCAACACCGCCACGCACGACAATTGACGTGGCGACCGATGCGCGAGGCGAACAAGAGTGGGGGTTAGTGTGATCCATGCAGAGATCTGGTTGTTGTTTATAGTGCCGACACGGGTGCGAGTTCGCAATCATGAGTGAGAGATTAAGAATACAAAAAAAGACTTACTCACCTGATAGGACCTTTCAATCTCACTCAAGAGTATGAGAACCAATAATAGGTCGAATGCAGGGCGGCCCTGTATTCAACCAATCATTGGTTCTCGTACTTTTGAGCGCGATTGGAAGGTCTACCGCTGCCAACTGGGCTTGACATTGTCTGCCGCCGGCGCCATCATCATTCGTCATTCTCGTGCAGTGGGTTGTTGTCCACTGTCGGTTCGAAGGCCATAATGCATTGCATTCACGTTTTTGAGGAGGGAAAACCAACCGAGGGGGTGAGCCGCGGATGTGAAGAGGACACGCCGTTAATAGCGGAGTTTGAAATAGAATTTCGACGGTTTGGACGTAAGTCCACGACGCTCCATGTCTTGTGGAATGCCTTCTCCAGCCTCAAACTTCCCAATACTCTTGTAACATTTATATTCATACACATCGCCATCCTCACTTCTAACCGAACCCTAACCGAACCCCAACAGCTAACCAAACCCCAACCAGCCAAGTTTGTCATTTTAAACGCCGCTTTCAGCGGCGTGGGTTCAAAGTTCCTGGGGGGGCTGTGCCAGTATGGCCAATTCCAAAAATAGAGCATAATGTGATACATCAGCCTGAACGGCCGGGGAAGCCAACATGTATCAAGGCTATCTTACAGTTGTAGCTATCATAGGCTATCATTGCGACACGATTGCCTGCACGTTTGTCGCGGAGTTTGAACTGCGTGAACGAAAAGACGAAAAACGGAAACAGAGAGGTCGACGATCGCACGAATAACAATTTACTGACGTGTTCAACTTGGAGTTCTATCGCAATACGTGGTAAACATTCATAGGTTGTACCGTGGTTTATAACCAGCCTCCCAAAAGCTTTTATGGAGAAAACCTTGATATTCCTATCCATGCCTCCCTGCACCCCGCTCTTCATCGACGGTCGCGATGTGGAGTCCCCGAATACTTTCGAGGTCAAGAATCCGTTCTCAGGCCGGGTCGTAGGAACTGCTGTATCGGCTTCGAGAGAAGATTGCCAAGCAGCAATCAAGGCGGCAGCCGACGCCTTCAAAGGATGGCAGAAGCTGAATCTGAACGCCAAGCGGGATATATTTCTCAAGGCCGCTGCGATAGTAGCTACGGAGAAGTATAAAAATCTTATAATGACAACTTCACAGGAGGAGGTCGAAACTGTATCATACTGGAGCTTAAGTGATTGGTTGGGGGCAAGGGGGTACCTGTACAGTGCGGCTGGTTTGATTGGAGATCTGAGAGGCGACTCGTTTCCCTCCGCAACCGTTCCTGGATCTACAGCTGTGACCCAGCGCCGTCCATATGGTGTTGTGTAGGCATTCGATCATATCACTTCCCAGAGAGATATTCACACGTCCCTCAGCCTTGCTATCTCCCCGTGGAACTCGCCGATAACGCTCTCTATCCGGGCCATTGCAGTACCTCTCATGTGTGGAAACACGATTGTGCTAAAGACGTCTGAGTATAGCCCGAGAACCCAGTTCATCGTCGCTCAGATCATGCAGGAGGCGGGACTCCCTCCGGGCGTCTTGAATGTCGTCTCCTTGTCGAGAGAGGACGCGCCGAGCCGGATCGAGGAGATGATTGCACACCCACTGGTTCGCAAGATTAATGTGCTCAGCCTTCTTTCCTATTCGGATACTTCAAATCACTCATATTATTATCCTCTAAGTTCACCGGAAGCACGCGTGTTGGCCGGATCATTGCCATGGAGGCCGCGAAACACCTGAAATCATGTGTGCTTGAGCTCGGTGGAAAGGGCGCGGTGATGGTGAGACAAACCCAATATTTTTTTTTCCGATAACGAACATCCGGTAATAAGGTTATGGATGACGCGAATGTTCTTGAGGCAGCCAAAGCCATCACATTCGGGGCGATGGCGCACTCAGGCCAGATCTGCATGTCAACTGAGCGGATCGTTGTCCAGAAGGGCATCTCAGCGAGGCTCATCGAGGTCGTCCGTGATTTATGCAGGAACCTCAGGGCTGGCGACACCACCGCGGATCCACCCGCGCAAGTATCAGCTCTGTTCTCCGAGGGATCGGCGAAGAATGTGGTAAATCTCCTCCGTGAGGCAAGAGAGGCCGGGGCTGAGATTGTGCTGGGGGATGTCAGCTCGCAGGGCGCGGTCGTCCAGCCACACCTCGTCTCTGGCGTGAGACCTGGGATGAGACTCTGGGATGAGGAGTCCTTCGGTCCAGGTCTGTTGGGATGGTCTGTTGAGGGTATGGCTCACACTTTGCAGTGACGGCGTTCGCGACTTTCGAGAGTCTGGACGAGGGGATTGAGCTTGTGAACGCCTCTGATTACTCCTTGGTGGCGTCGGTGTGGACCTCGGACGTATACATTGCGCAGGAGGCCACCTCTCGTTTCAGGGCAGGTTCGCATCTCAGTTTGCGCTACGTAGGCTCTTGTGAATTGAACGTTTGCCTAGGTACAATAGACATCAACGGAACCACCATCCATTTCGAGCACCCTACGGGAATCGTTGGTCTGGGGTAGGTGGATCGATATGCTGGGGCCTGGGTGCTCACCTTCTCTTGCGCAGAGGATCGTCCGGGTATGGTCGATTTGATGTTGAGAACTTCACTATCAAACACTGTGTCATCCTCCATCAACTAGGTAGGACCTATCCACTCACCTCCTAGGTCATGGCACTCGAGGAGTCTATCCAAACTTTCCTGACCATATATGTAATTGTAACTTGGTGTCAGATAACAAGACGGGAATAACATCGGTGTTTACATCGTTGAGAAACAACGGTTATGCCCGGCTAATGATCGTTGTAAGCTTTCTTCTTCAGTCCTCCCGAGTCAATCACAATTTTCATACAATGTCACTACACATACTAATCTCCCCGCCTGCTGGTAGCATTCCAGGGCGCGCCCGGCGGGTTTCAGAAAACGAATTACATCCAGAAGTCCTGCCAAGCAGCTTCACATTCGAACATGATCTGAGTCGCCACGAGGAAATTAGAGATAGGTTCTGTTAAGCCTAGGCTAAGGCATTGGGCATTGGGCAATGGGTAATGAGTGGCGGGCGCCGGGCACGGGCCAAGGTTCGACGCGCCACGCGTCATGTTCAACAACACGCGTTGAACCACGTGACCGTAATGACCCAACAAGGATTCAGCGCGCCCAGTCTCAGAGTCCAGACTCCAAACCGCCGACAAGTCGCCCCAACTTGGTGTACTCAGCCGAAACCGTATATTCCTTCAAAAAGGTCACCTAAAGCCCATCTTGTATAATAAATGTCGAACGTTTAAGCACATCACAAAGTTCAAATGGACAAATGCCAAATGTGGTAATCAGTACGCCAAATGCAGTATTTCTACAATATTTTAGAATTCCGACCAAAATGTCAGCCACCTCCCCTACTATATAAACCGCCCCAGGTTGAAATCTCGCCCCCATCCTCTTTCTCTCCCATACCACCACCGTCTCCCGCAAAATCTCATAATCGCCTACCCATGTGGGTACACTCCATCATGAGACAATCATGGACAACCCAGAAGGGCAAGGGGCCACCCAGGCGCTGGTCCCGACCCCCGAAGGGACCTCTGGTGTACACGACACCTTCATTTTTGTAGCGTTGCACCGTACATCATGTCGAGGCGGGAGCATGGCCGTATGCCCTCTATTCCGCCGGGCGAGGTTGATTTATTCCCGTGTCCATGCTCGCTGTCTCGGAGGGTACCCGCCGTTCGCTATCTCGGGGTAGAAGGCGAGTAAGATCGGTTTGCTTGTTGATGTGGCTGACCGCCGTTGTGTAGATTCCATCTGGGTCAGTTGCCGTCATATTATAGCATCTGACATGGTCCCAGATAACACCCCGCCCATCAATTCCACCTACGGCCGCGCCAATACGCCGATGTTTCCTGCCACTGAGGGCAATCATGAGCAACCCAGAAGGGCAAGGGGCCACCCAGGCGCTGGTCCCGACCCCCGAAGAGACCTCTGATGTGCACGACACCTTCATTTTTGTAGCGCTGCACCGTACATCACGTCGAGGCGGGAGCATGGCCGTATGCCCTCTATTCCGCCGGGTGAGGTCGATTCATTCCCGCGCTCATGACTGTTTTCTCCTGGGGATATCGGTTGGTAATTGGATTATCTCCTCGGCGGTGAGTAGATCTCGCATATCGTCCTTCCATGCGTTACTAATACCATCCACATTCCCGACAGGTGATCTCCTGAATGGACGGCCCCGGGGCCGGTGAGTAAACTTCTTGCTCTCGCCTCTACCACTATTAATGGATTCTACACGAGGATCATGGATAGCCTGGCGATATGGAGCTGTGTCAATCATGTGCTATCCTTTCGCTGTTGCAACTTAAGCGCAAATTGTATGCTTGGAAATTCTGTGGCTGGTCGATTGTACTTCGTCGATACACTATTTTGTAAATAATACACACGATCGCCCAAATACAGCACTCCCAAAATGTTCGACCACTGCAATTACTTTCAGTACATTTCCTCTTGCGTGTTGAATTCATTGTCGGATTTGCCGGTGGTAAGTGAGAATAGTGAAAGAGAAATAAATATCTATAGTTACATCCGATTGAACCACAACCAGGGTGCTTGGATGGGGAGAGTCGGCTCCTGATATTCAAGGTCAATAGCAGCTTGAACTTAAAATGGCAATGGGCCAGCATTAACCGATTAACCGCGCCAAGGCAGTGGCCGCATTGCTGGTGCTCACGCCCGAGTGATGTAGATTAGGTATGGGTTCATCATTGGATTAATGTCCGCATCATCGCGGGGAGTAGTCACGTCGTTTGATTCGGAGTATTTCGTAGATCGGAATGGGAACAGTGCGCCATGCCTCTTAGGACCCAAGCTGACCGAGATTGCCATTTGCCCTATGATGTGTATTGGCAAGTTTGGCGTGCAGGAGAGGGAGATTTCGTGGAAAATGCGCATCGGCATTCAGATTCATGCCGACAGGTCCCAGATAGCTTCACGACTTGTCAGCTGGTTATAACTGACCGGGGTATAGAGTCTCGTGCGGCCGACGCAAGACACGCAAAACAACCGCCGAACACCTCAGACCCCCGTGAACTTGAACCTATTTCCCCGACTCCACGTCACACTTAGCAGCATGAATAGGCGCAGCACGCGCATGGAGTTGCTGGTGGTACACAAAATACAGACAGGGACATGGATACGTAGAGGGTGGGGATGTCATGATATAGGTATTCGCGGGACCTCAACATCGTAGAGCATAAGTCGCGGTTGGCGTAGATCGACCAGGGCGCAGCGCGATGTGGCGCTACCTGGAGTGCAGTGACCCTGGTCAGTATATGACGGTCCTCCGTCAACAAAAAAGAGACTGCTCGTCGAGGACTCAAAAACTTAAGTAGGGTGATACGGATACAAAATACAGTGGTTATTAGTCGAAGGAACGTGAAATTGGAGCGCAGGTATGTATCCATGCAGCCTTGCCACGTCAGGACATTCACAAACCGTAGAAGCACTAATCCTCGTCATCCTCCAAGTTGTCCAACATGTCCAGGTACTCCACGGCGCCAGACATGTGGGCAACCCGGCAGCACGCTGTATGAAGACTCAGGTACTCGAGGGGGGCAGCTCCAACGTTTTGGGTGAGGTGGACTTGAACTCAACGAAGCGAGGTATGTTGTTCACTGCGAAGACAAGGGGCCTGGTCGTACAAACTTTGTAACGGTTGGGGACATTCTATCATAATAATATAATTAGTCACAGCGCCCTTACAATAATAAACACATACTGTCGCCTCGAACCACAGTGTCAATGCGCCAAACATATTACGCAAGTAAGTAGCCATGGTGAGAACATTTTTCAAGGAATGGATCTTGTTTCCTTCAAGGTCTTTGAGTATTTGACCGTATCCAAAGGATCCCAAAACAGCCCATGCACTGCTGGCATGTTTGAGCTCCAAGAATCAGGTTAGAATGTCATTACGTAGACAGAATAGAAACACCTTGGATCTAGGCTCTGGTATGATATAACAACAATCGGTAATATCAGCGCGCAGCGACCGATCGAGACCTTCTTGAAATAGCTCTTTATTGTGGTGCACAGCCTCGCATTGGAGAACGCCAGACACGACACATCGGAAATTATCACGGACGAGAGCCTGAGATGCGTATTAGATTGCTCCTCATCCGAAGCACGAGAATCATCACGCACGCTATGTTCCGCCTCTTGGCGATTCGTCGGATAGGGGTTAACTGCGCCTTATCTTGCATAGTGTCGAATGACGTAACCAGTCATCAATCGGCGATTGCTCCCGAGAGGATTCAGGTGTTGGCCGTTAGCCTTCCAGACTGGAACAAAGACGGAATAGGAGGAAACAAGAAAGACGAGAGGGATCGCAGACTCACAAGTACACACAAAGTGCTCTAAATACCATTTCCCAACCTGAAATAGCTCCTCATCATCTAGGGCGTTGATGACAGACCTGGCAATTTGAGATGTGGCGGCATCCCCAGGACCCCGCCCATAAGGTGCCTAGGAGCCGAACATATATCAATTGTGTGTTTAGTGATGCTTCCGTGGCGTCGGTGTAGGATGGTGATTCCAGGTTCATCAGGATGTCTCTTTCCATTCGACGGCAGAGGGAATATGCACTGACAATGGTACGACTGGCGTGTTGAAAATTGTCAGAGAGCGGGATTTTTTGTGCATCAGGCTCGCCCAGACGTCGAGTGGACATGGTTATTGGTGGTTAAAGACAAATTATTTGTACCCTGCCCTCACATGTGATGTCGGGTGGAAATCACGCGCTCTTTCAAAATTTCGCTTGTCCCATAATTGGAAACTCGCGCCGTAAGTGATGGGACAGGTTAATCAGGGTAAAAGGAGGAGACTGGAGTTGCTTCAATCTAAAAGAGGTTTTCAGTGACTTAGACTCTCAACTGGAGTTTGTACACCACGTCGATGCTCACCCAAAGCAAATACATTCATTTCAGATAACGCGTTGCCAATATCCTCAAATACCTCGGATGATATGCCTTACCCCGGGATTTCGTGTGGCAGAAACTCATCAATGAAACAGAATTCATTGATGGGTTTCCACCGCACAATCCAAATAGATGTGCCAACAACCTGACCATTAATCCCCAGTAGCAGTTACGGATTTTCCCCCCAACAGAGTCCGACGCATGGCTAAGCAATACTTGAGCTAGCGGGCCATTGCTTCGCATGGCAAGTCCGAGTTCGATTTTAGATGGTTTGTTATTTAAGACAAGGTTTTGAATTTTATCAGTGGAGGTGGTAGTAATCGAATGCATAGAATCATATACATGGGGACTAGATACACAAGAATCTGGATCTACTAACCAGAAGTACGGGGTACGCACATCTTATTTGCGAGAGATGGAGTAGAGCTTGCGGTGAGTGATTGTAGACACGTGACAAATTGATGGCATCACGGCAAACACCGTGACGATGGAAAACATTTCGGAATGGATGTCCACGTCCCACTTGGGCACATGGGTCCTGCTGACTCGTACCCCCGTGTCGTCTCAGGGTAAGGCCCATCGACCTCATCACTGACTACCACTGCGATTACCGTCTCTTGGACTTCAATCTTATGTAGTGGCTGGGCTGCTGTGATTGCATTGTTGAGCCGACATAGGATCTCGCCACGCCATCGATTTCATTGGTAAGGCGTCATCGGATTCGCCCTCACTACTCGGAATCTGATGTCCTTTTCAGCCTGTTCGGGGACATGGGTCTATTAGACTTCAATTGTACTGGGGTTGTTAGGTGTCATGAGCCGACGCGGGATCTCGCTGCGCCGCCGGTTTCTTTGGTAGGGCGTCATGCGATTCACCCCCATCATTCGGAATCTGATGTCCTTTTCAGTCCGCTCGGGAACATGGGTCCTGCCACCTTCCCTAGTGCGGTACCTCCGTTTCGACTTGCAGTAAGGCTCGTTGAATTCTCCCCATCACTTGGCGACCAATCCATCCATTGATATGTCACTCCATTCTCCAGGAACGTGGCTCCTGCCGCCTTCCCTCATCGCTGCTCCCACCCTTCCCCGCGTCATCTTGAGGTAAGGCCCACTCACTTTCCCCACCACTCGGCTCAATCTGTTCCCTCACTCCTTAGGAGTGTGGCTCCTATCGCCTTCCCTCAATACCTTTCTCCTTCCTACGCCATCTCGAGGGCTCGTCGCTTGCACCCACGAATGACCAACGCCTGCCTTCACATTGCCTCCGTCTACCTTGTACCATCCCCAACCCGCGTGTATATGGCCACCACAGCAGGCCTTGAATTGCGCGATGTTAGGTTGAGGGACGGAGATAGTGTCCCCTCGTATTCCATTGCTGGGCCGGTTTCCATCCCATCATGAAACCACACTCTATCCAAGGGCGAGATTACCCGTGCAGTGAAGTGATTATTGCCGTAATAGATAATTCCTTTCAATTTATAATGGGCTTCTACTTGTGACTCCAAGGTTGCGATACATAAATTCTGATTTGGCAGACAATCGCGGCGGCAAGTGGACATATCAAATGCCAACAATGGGGGTGCGGACAAGAATGTACGCTTCCTTATCAACGGTTCTTGGCAAATATTACAACAGCTTGTCGTTTCTATCTCAAAGCTATTACAGTATTCTTGCAAAGACCCGCGCATGCTCCTCGATAAAAGTAATAAACCATTCAATATATCGCTTCGTGAATATCGTGATCCTTCTACTCTATGGCCTCTTCGACAACATCTCACCTGGGAACAGCCAGGGGAAGATTTGAGGATAGAGCCCTGGGTTCTTGTAGATCGATTCGAGATTAGACTCACGACCGATTGCAAGAACCCTTCCACCGCTATTCCAATGTCTAAGCGCGATTCCCTTTAACGATTCAACGGTTTTTGTTTCCAGTTGGTCGCCAGTGATCCCATGAACAATGAAAGGACAGTCGCCTTGTTCAGCACCATCTTCATAGTCATTATCGAACACGCTGGTACCCTCAGCGACCTTATTTGTGAACTCCTGACGGTATTCAACTGTAACTGGCGGCCCGTTCTCGGGTACCTATTAAGATTGTCCAAAGAAATTTCTAGGTCGGCGTAATCAGGATGATTTAGTTTCAACCATGTCAGTGCCCTTGCCACATAATTACGCCGAACCAACAATGGAGTGCGAGAAAAATCCTCCTGAGTTGGCCTTGACGGCCCCGTGAAAAGTACCGCGAGAACATCGTCCAAGTCTTCTAATGGTGGGGGCAGTGCCTTATATACCTTTGGGATGGGTGATTCGAAAGCGACGACGTGCGACACCATTTTTCGCATTCCAGAGGCGACTCGGACAAAACAACAATTATGACGAATTCTTGCAATCAAGATTTTTTCTACAAAATTTAAACACGCAAGTTCGTCAGGAACATTCCCCAGCCATAGCCCCCTAGCCAATGCCAAACGGGGAACCTGCCCTTTCCTGAGGGAGCGCCGACAGCCATCACAAACCCTGTTGCAGCGATAATCTAACACTGCACCCCTAAATTCTCGGATCGGTTCAGCGCTGGATTGTCTTTCAATTCTCGTTACACCTGGGGCTTCAAGGATGCTTAAAAGACCTTTAATACTTTTAAGCCGGCTTAATTCAGACGTAGGCGTGAGTTGACCACATACCGCGCAGCCACTCTCCTCCAACCTCTTGGGCGCCAAATCTTGGCAAAAATCTTTTATGATAGTGCGTGATAATGTTTCAGTTAGTGGAGGAGGGGGGAACATTGGTGTTGGCACACACCTGGGGGTTGCGGGCGAATTCAAAGCATACTTCTTACGTCGCGTGGTGTTATTTTTGTCGATATCCTGCTGGCTAAGATTACGAAATCGTTCAAGTGAACGGGCTTTTGATTTTGCTGCCTCTGAAAGCACTGGAATGAATACGTTTGTGAAAAGTGTACAATTTACGCACGAATGGCACTCAAAAGCGCTCACGAGATCATCTTTTCCAACATGCGAACCTATCTTGATACCGTGAATTTTTGCGATTTTCTGAATCATCTTGATCGGTATGTGTCGTATGATGTATTGTAGAGGGATATTGGCATGAACGAAGTTATCATTGACGGGATATTTTGCCCGCCCGATATCGTCGACGTGATCGACGTAACGTAGGACTGTTTCTGAAGCAATGTTGCCATCACCTGAAATCAGAAATGGGTGTATGACATCACGATGAAATACATACGCCCGACCACCACCTTTAGGCGTATCGCGGTGTAATACTGTTGTGTCATTCACCATTGAAATGTAGCCCGTCGTAAGACAACCCCTGGTCAGGATCGAGACGGAATGGGGATGGGGGACCAGTGTGCAGGCATCGTCAATCAAGGTCAGAATATTGTAAACCACGAATAACCACCGTAGGCAATGTTGGTGAGGCACCGAGTAGCCTAGCCTGTGGAGCGTGAGCAAAAAGTATATATCCCATTTACCTCTTCGCAGGTATCGACGTGCGCGGGTGGATTCAATATAGCAGGGATCCGACCTACTCAAAAATAGCTGACAAAAATCGTGGCGGAGCATACAATTCCGACGCAATGTCAAAGAAAGGCAACGAGAAATAGAGGAAATGTGATTCATTGGCATGGCGTATATGTAAATAGACCACCTATACATAGCTATATAATAATGATGCAAGAACGTGGATTTTGCGAATACGCGTACAAGGTAATACATCATATTGAGCACCCAAGAAGAGTCGGCGTACGTGGAACGTGCGGCCAATAGCACATGCCATTGACAAGTGGGGCAGACGGCCAACGATGCATATCGCTGACAAAATCCTGGAGCCGCGTGGGGGGGCGGCAGGGATTGGGCGGCTGGCTGTACCCATTCTGGATTTTCGGTGTGGCATGACAGTGACAGGGAGTTTTGGCACGGTCCGTGCAGGAGCAATACAAATTGCTGGGCCTGGCCTCGAGGTGTCCATACAGATAAGCTGAAAAGCAATGGTTAGACACACGCTGTGGCACGCCTAAAGTAAATAGGGAACTCACAGTGAATGGCGGGGAGTGTTGGTTACGTTCGCCGACAGGATAGAAATCAACCAGGCGATGGTAAAAATGAAGCATAGATATGCTAGATTATGCCTGTTCATGGATGCAGTTCAAAAGGTTACACAAGAGAGCTATAAGGATCGAGCTTCAAGCTTCAAGACTCAAGATGCCGACAGTCTGGCTGGGTTTGATGTTTGACGTTCAATGTTCAACATTCACGTGACTGACCAGGAGATTCCCGGTCCGCCAGATGTTCTCGCGCTACCGTCAGGGGGCCTTCGCCCATCCCGCTTACTGGCGATTCGGGAGACCAAGGCTCCAATATCAACCCTGGGTGGAGGTCCATCACGCTTGGGGGCTCTGGGTTTTGAACTAATAACGCCTTGTGAGTCGTTGCAAGTCCTTCATTTGATTATAGACGCGGCCCTAACATCCATCTCAAAACACCCGTTTCCCCAGCTTCACAATTAGTGAAACCCCGCAGGTTACCTCAGCTCACAAAAAATTCGCTGAAACCGGGCCGCCTAAGGTAAGTACCTCTTTGTATAGGTGTGGTACATCCTGCTGTCGATCAAGCGGCAGATGCACGAGTTTGTTGTGTACAACTTTGTCTTCCAGATGTGGCCCATCCCTAGTCCCGTCTGCCGCATACTAATGTTAGCGATACCATCTATCGCTACGAACTCGGAACAGGCTGGGCACATAACGCATGTCTGACGCGGTAGTGGGGTGGCACATCGGGTCGCACGGGAGGCGTGGTGGGTTCAGCAATTTGGCGAAGACTGTACTTCTCAATATTAATTATATATTATATATTTTCTAATAACTATTGGGCGCGGTCGGGTTTACCGAGTGTGCATGGGTCGCGGAGCCACCATCCGGCCACTCGGGTGGCATATTTCGTTCACTGTGTACCAGAGCTAGTGCTTGGCCTGCTGATTCTCTTTTATCTCTGGGAATTGGGCGCAAAGATTTATTCGAAAGAGGCTAACACAATACAGCGACAACTAAGACGTAGGGACACCAAGCAGGACGACAAATTGAATGTTGGAGGATAGAATAGGTCCATTGGTACCCGCATAGCAACCTAGTGTATATCCAACTGCAACAAGGGATTGGAATGGGAGATCAACACCGCCGCCGCGGTAGAGTGGCATTTGTGTTAAAGACTGAAAGTTTTCGTCGCTGAACATGAAATGGTGGCCACTACGTGCTCTGCCGTCGTAGATGGGGACTGAAACGATGAGTTGATTTGATGACGCAATAAACGAGCAATACAACTTACTTTGCTCGTGAAAACCCTTTGATGCGGGGTACGGGATTAGATTTCGGTTTGATTTAGCTGGGGAGAGAGGGCTTGTAACTGTTGTTAAAACCGATGTCCCCGGCGTCCTGATGGTGCCTGATGGGATATCGTGAGTTGCATGATAGGACAAAAATGGATCAGTTCAGTCTTACCAGTCATTTGTTGCACTGCACTCGATGTCCCAGATTCTTTGCGAGTGGTGAACGACATGCCGAGATGGGAGTGAGAACCTGTAATCAGTGTGAATCCAAGCAAGTTCCCCCAAACGGCGACATCTCGGCGCCACTCCTGTTTAAATGGCGCTATGGTGATCCGGTGGACGTTATAGGCATTTACAGAGCCATATGTGCCGGTTTCGGCGAGGAGGCACTCAGTGGTAACGCCAAGCATTATGCCCACGGCATTGACAGGGCGGTCCCCCACAGCGATTTTGAGACGGCCTCCTTCAGTGGTTAATCGGTTAGGGTGAATACGCGCGGTATTTACAAAGAAGCCGCTTCTTTCAAATAACAGCCCTTTTTTAAGAGATCTGTTAAGGAATGGGGGATAGATCAATGAAGGTAGGACAGAGGTGACGAGGAACGTACTTGATGGAAGACTGGGATATGACCGACACAAGGGCAGAAAATTCGGCCCGCGCGGAGCCAGGTTGTGAATCTCCTGACCCATAGGATTGAACATCGCAAACTTGGCTGTGGGAGGTAAATGATTAAGAATACATTCGGTGAAGATAAAAGATAAACTTACTCAAGAAACGGGAGACCAACATAATATGGACGCAACTGTGGGTCTTGTAATGAATCACACATAACTGTCTCCTGTGTGGCTGCTGCGGGAATTGCTTGTGGGGACCTATGAAAATCAGCAAGGAAAATCGGGGAACATCAACGGGTGGACTTACGATCCGTCATCTGTTCCTGAATTTTCGCCCGCATCTTGACTCTCCTTATCTTCTACAGCGGAGCCTTCCTCACCCGATGAGACCGCCTCTTCTCTGGCCTCTTCCCCCGACAGGGCGCCCTCATCGCCCGACTCAACAGCCTCGTGATCGGGGACAATCGCAAGTTTGGGTATTTTAAAGTTGGTGGCGGTAGCAGGTGAACTCGGAGAACCAGGAGTAATGAGTCTCTGCTTATGAGAACGCGCTGAACGAGCCCGAGGTGTTGTGAATGGCGTGGTGGGGACAGGCGGGGGAGTAAAAGGTGTGGGAGCTCTCTGCTTTCCGGCGCGGATGGAGCGACGGGCATTTGGGAGGGGGGAAGGTGTAACAGCTAAAGGAGGGGGCATAGCGGCGAGTGGGGGCGTAACGGCGAGTGGGGGTGCAATAACGAGTGGGGGTGTAATAGCCGTGGTGGTGGCTGGTGATCCTGGGATCTCCGGAGAGGGGGGAGCTGCTTCAGGTGGTGGAGGGGTTGTGGGAATAGGAGCCCGAGACCATACTGCCCTTGTTTTTCCAGGGGAGGGAAGGACCAAACGTGGAGGAGCAGGTAGATCGGTATCCGAGGGGTCAGAGAAATCGTCCCCGATTGGAGCTGTAGCTTTCTTGGTCTTTGGGGTGCTAGTGGATGGTTTTATTAGGCATGAATGATCAATAACGTTCAGGCGGAAAAGGATAGTGGGAGGCAAACCTTCGGAGAGCATTATTAAAGATTGCTTTTTCCGTTGGGATCTTTGTCCTCCTGATAAAAAGATGTGAGAATGCCGCTACAAACATGAGAAATCAAGGACTAACACTGGACGCGTTGAGGATGTGGCGCCAGTGGACCGATCGCCATGAGCCGTGTCGGGGAGTCCTCCCCTGTACCGGGACTGCTGAAGTATTAGATCATTTATCAGAGTGATTAAAGTGAAGACTTACGGGAGAGAACCGAAACTCAACTTGCGACAGATGCCTGGCCCTGAAGACTGAGACGCTCTGGAAGCACTTTATGAGATAGATCAATATTAAGTGAAATGTTTATACACGGTAGAAAAAGCAGGGAGATTATCAAAATCGCTTCCGCCTGGCGCGGGCAATGTGCTCTTGAACTTGGCCTTTTTCGATGGCGACGGCGTATCCCTGGGTGAATATTAAGCGCAAATTGAGGAGGGGTAGAAGGGGTGGCCAAGCTTACACTTCAGAGACCGAGCCATCAGAAACGTAAATGCTTTACGCTTGGATGGACCGGCGGTGGCTGTGGCCTTGGGGGTTGTAGGGCCTGTCTTGACAGCGGTACGACTAGGAACCATAAGATTATCTTGCGGATACGGAGGTGAGAGAGTACCACGATGTAATTTTCTTGGGAGGCATATTGTAGAAATTGGTTTGGGGGTACTATGATTTTGGGAAGGGTGGTTGAGGTGACGCCGCTACACGACCGGATTATATCTTCAAGTTCGACAGCAGAGGGGAGACATTGACCGGGGAAGAAGCGATGCCAGCAAATGGTAATGGAAGGTGTGAGATGAAAACGAGATTAACAGGGATCCGCGATCAAATGAAATAGAACAGCATGGCAGATACAAACCCAACAATGAAGTACAACTTCTATAGAAGGCCTGATAGAAAACCAGGCGCAAAGGGTAATGCACTCACAGTGATTGGAAACGCGCTAAAAGAATAGGATCCGCTAGGGCAAATAGCCATGCAATGTTAATAGTATGGGTAGGTGATGTGAAGGAAAGCGCAATAAGTGGTGCTAAGAGCGTCTGGTTCCTGAGGGCCGAAGATGCAGGGCAAGCCATGATTAATAATGAACTCAAGATAGGATGGCGTGAACGCTACCTGAAAACTCGTGGAGAAGGTGCGTGATACCAGGGGGGAACACATGGCTGCGAGGGGAAGTGGAGGGGGCGTTGGACCATGACAGCATCTTGTCCCTGCAGAAGGTGCGATGATCAATGTTTCACCGGCGCAAAGAATTGCGGTAACCTGGGAACTTCAAGCGTATTCGAATTTGTGAGAGTAGGGATGATAGATAACAAAGAGAAGGTTGAACGATTGGTACAATTGAGGTAAATGGGTGTTCCTATGGGGGCGGACAGTAACTGGTCAGCGATAAGAAAAGTCAGGTGGTGGGGACACCGCACGGCTCCATGAAAAGTGTCAAAGAGTGGATCATTAGATTAGGTGTATTTAGGAATTGAAAGGGAAAAAGGCGACTTTGCATTCAAATAGGAACGAAAACATGTGGGGGATGAAGCGCCCTCCGATCATTGATCAACGTGGACGACGTGTGAGATTGAAGAAAAGAAACCTACTTGATGACGGGAGCGAGCGCCGGCAGGTATGGTGGAAAAAACTAAGTATTTATGTAAATCAGAGAAAATCACAGGCGCCAAGAACTGAACCATGGACGAAACCTACGACTTTGAGAATTCTCGAAACGCTCTCGAGCAAATCGCGTCGCGCAGCAAGGGGGCTGAAGACTGTGGGCTAGCGAATGTGGCAAAGGTGAGTCACTGACGCTCTCTGAAGAATCGAATGTAATGTACAATCGCAGAACGCAAAGTGGATGGAACAGCTGCGGATCGAATGTTTCGAGGAGCCTAAAACTTGGCGTTTGTTAGTAGTGGCGAACGACAATGACGACACGACACATACCATGGAGGAAGCAGTGTTCACGATCCAAGGTGTCCTAATCGCCAAAGGTCTTCCACCCATTGAAGAAAAGCTTCCGTAAGTCGTGTATGATATTCGTTTCATTTCAGACTAGAAACGATTTGCAGGCAGGCAGGCACACGATGTCGATACCTACGCCAAGGCGTTACCATTACGGGACTTGGCTCGCCCACATTTGAGTACGCTATGAATGCGGTGGTCGACATTTCGAGGATGTTTGACCGGCAATTCCCAGAGGGTAAGATGGAGCCGTGGATCGTATCCACAACCGACAGAGAGCAAAGTAGCATCGAGGTATCAAACCGATATTTTACACCCAAGCGAGATGCGCCACGGATGACCCGGGTTCCTTTTCCCGAATCTGTGGACCCGCAGGGAATCCTGGAGAGTATGACAAAAGCTGGGTATGTTCATGGAGAAGAAAACGAGGTTGGTTATTATACGTATTCTCAAGAGGACGGGGAAGAAAGGTGAGCAATCAAATGGATGATAAAAGTCCGATTACCACTGATGCTGGGAGATGACTCCCCACCCGCAGGTTTCAAGTGGCCAAACCACAGGTGTTCCGAATTGGGGACTTGGTTGAAGTCCAGGTTTCCTTTGCCGTTGTGCCACTGAAAGGCGGCAAGTATAAGATGCTGAGCGTGCTGCGGTCGATAGCATTGCTGGATGGTCAATTTGCACAGGTGAGTGGCGGTCAATGTGAGAACAAGCATACCTAATACTGATTCGGGACTTTTAGAAACGGGTTATGACCAAGAAGATCAATAACGAAGTGAAAGTGACTTTAAAGCGCCGTGTAGGGTATAACACCGCAGAAGGGAGCGGTGAAAAGAAAGCGAATATGGATGTAGATGGGAGCATGCCAAATGTGTAGTGGAAAAGTTTAGCACCTTCAAATGCAGTCGAAATCCGCAGAAAGTCGTCCAGAATCCAGAGGCTAGCGTGTGAGGGTCATACATACCTTGAATATTTTAACACTTTCAGCGTCGGTCATTGTCTCGGCTAGCTGTGTGTATTGTGTGACTATGATATAATATAAGGTGATATCTAAGGATAATATTGGTAGTGATATGGATGTACGACATGGGGTGACGAATGTTCAGCAGGGGGTTTGATTCTATTATAACGACTGTTCACCTTGAAAAAATATTCAAGTACCCCGCTACATTTCATAAACTTCAGTGGTTGTGCGACACCGTGCTAATCCATCCACAAGGACTCGGAAAGATCACCTGCGGGAAGCCCCAGAATAAATTAACAGACGGAGGACGTGATTCACGCACCGTGGTGGTGTGGGAGTAGAATGCCGCCTCTGTGATAAACAACTGCGCGGGACAGGAAAAAAAGTGAGCAAGTGAAGAAGCGACAAGAGAGCGAGGCGAGCTGACAATTCTAACTTCTAACCGCGCCTGGGCCAGTGTATTGGCAAAAGAGCTGCCTTGGTAGGCGAGCGATGTTTGGTGACTTAGAGTGGTGATCGAAACTGCTTGGATATCGTTCCGATTGTGCTGACCATGCTAATCGTGAAGGCAAGCGCGACAACACAAACGTTCAAGCATCCAACTGACCTCCATGTTCAGACGCTTGCCACTCCCTCCATATCCCCCAGTGCGGTCACCTCACTTGCATTCCCAGGCGCCTAGTCCCCAGGTACAAGTGGCATCTTGTTGTGAGGCTGGGAGGTGATGATAAGGAGCATCTGGGCGTGCCTTGGAGCGGTGATTGAATCAGCGAGGCAAGGGGGGGGTGATTGGGTCAGAGGGCAGGGGTTGAAAACGGCTAGAGCAGTGATATGGTGAGAAAGGGCTACAAGTCAAGAAGAATACTGATCTCAATGTAAACCGGTTATGCTTGCAAAGCCAGGGACAAGGTAAACGAAGGTCGGATTTGAGACGTTTTTTCTGAGGTGTACAAACTGAAGAATCAGAAAGTGAGATGTTGGATGGGCGCGAGCGAACGACGGGGTTATAATATTTGCAACACGCCTGAAGATGGGCGCGAGATGCGGTTGACAATTTTGAGATTAGCAGCTGGTCCACCTCCAGGTAGGGGGAACGGCAGGATCCACTACGAGTCGCTTTATGTGTGTCGGATCGGAGCCGCGTTTGGGTTTCTAGAAGTATACACTGAAAAAAGGAATACACAGAGTGCAATGTTTGAGGAGTACGGAAGAGACAACATGAGGATCAATTGCACGTGACAAATTGATGGCATCACGGCAAACGCCGCGACGATAGACCGGTTAACGAAAAATTTTGGCAGGCTCGTCTGGAATGACCGAGTTCTTCGTTTCACTACGAACTCGGAACAGTGGAGTTTTCCTGATGTGAGAAATCAGCACGATATTGAGGCTGCGTGGTAGAGGTGTTTATGCAAGAATGAGATGGAAAGAATGAATTGAGCGTACCGACTAGCACGCACCGGCTTATTTTACTAATCTAGATTCCCATTCCCGATTTCGCCATGACACCCACACACACGCCGACGACTGTCTTTATTCCCCAGCGCGTTGTGCTTAGAGGAACTCCGCCAAAACAACTTGGAATATCGAGTCTCTTGAGCGCGTTGGACGGTGCAACGTTAAATACTAGTGATGTTGAACATTGAATGTTGGCGCCCCGAAGTGATCCAGTGGCAATCCCACTGCGACACAAGCCCAAATACCGTGACCAACCGCCGTGACCCAGGAAACTGGCATCAAGCCGGCTTAGGCTACAACATTGAAGTTGAGCATTCAACTATTACGGATGTCAAGTGAGTCTGATATCAACTTTCCAACACGGCGAGAGTGCACTGTACCAAACAAAATAAAATTCGCAAGAGGTCAGGAAGGCACGAGAATCCCAGAAGATCTGCAACCAACGTCAAATCACAGATTGCCCCCCCGTTTTGCTTGTTTGTGCATGGCAGAATTGGCCATATAGGTTCACATTTGGGAATACTACACCACTGTACAACAAAGAGATTGTAGCTTAGCCGCTCCGTACTACGGCCATCCGTCCATCTGCGTTTGCGTGTGGAAGAATGTATGGACATGGACATGCATCGCCTGGGTCTGGCTCATCTGTCACCTTTTTCTACGACCTCTGAAGCTGCACTGAGGCGACCAGCCGCGTTTGCACTGCACAAGTGTCCTTCATACCAATAACATTACCAATGTTATTGGTACGGCAGGACCCTACGGTGGCTATACGGTGACTCCGGTGAGCTCTGCCGCGGATAGTGGTTCACGTGGAACTGGCATCGGCTGCAAGATGCATTCAATAGTATTGGCGCTCCTTGGTAATGTCTATCCCGGGGGAAAAATATAGATCTCACTCGGCGGACCCCATCGGAGGACTGCGCTCCTCGGTGACGAAGACAAAACAACCCCCACCGGATCTGCGGTCGTGGACTCGTCTCGCCAGATCTGGTGATAGTGTCGGCGCCAGACGCGGTATGACAATATAAATTCTTACCTGATCCTGCTATTGGGTCTGCGTCTCGATGAAATCCTCCGACCCCCAAATACTCCTGCCTGGATTTTGGCGTACCCCAACGAGATCTCGCGGCGGCTGTGTTCGGTGTGAAGGATGCAGGCAGACTTTGCTAATGCGTCCACGCTCTCGTTCTGCACGATATCAGAGTGGACGGGGCACCAATGAAGAAATAGGCGCGTATCCGGTGAGCTGGAGAACCAGCGACGAAGCAGCTTGCACGTCTTGACGGAGAGCCTCTGTTGCGAGTGAGAACCGGTGTCGAGAATGCCCTTGAGGGCGAATTCGGAATCAGAGAAGATGTGGATGACGGTGGAGCTGGCCTCTACTGTCCATCCAATGGCCGCCGACATCAGCAAAATGGCCGTAAACTTGTGATTTGTTGTGTGACATTGCGTACTTTGTAATTTTTGAAAATCTTGTAACTCGATTGTGATGCATTGTGATCTATACGCGATATGTCTAATTCATTGCGGTCAACACAACTCGATTTCAACACATCAAAATGCTTGTGGCAATTGGCAAGTTCTTATGTTCATTATATCTTGATTGCGAGACTCATATATTTTGACTGGATTGTTATTACATGGTCAAGCCTTGGAGCAGCATTTCGGCTCGTCGCTGCTGCATCAGCCATCGTGACACTTGGCAGGGATGATCGCTCGACTTGACCGCAAACTCATCGGACGGCCTACCACTCTAGCATAGTAAGTTCAGCTGCTCAACGTCGCAAACAAATCGCATGGGGGCACTAACTCGGGTATCCGTTAGAACATTGTACGGGGGCCGCATCTTTGCTTTGCGCTCTTACTCAGATCGGGGGCGCGGCGTACGTGAGGTACGCCGCGTGTGGGAGGAGAGCTGGGGGGTGTAGTTATTCATAGTGTATGTAATTACATTTCATGATATGGATAACAGCGTGAGTGGTGATTGATTGATGAAGGTTAATGGGCGGAGAGCGAAGCGACTCCCGGCTCCGGCGGCGCAGTCCCAGGAGGGGGGGGGCTCGCCGAGCCAGCCGCGATACCCAATGGTCCAGGCGCTGGTGCACGCACCACGACGCGTCGTGCTGGCTCGGTGCCCTCTCTGTCAGGAGTGGTGCTGGAAAGGTTTTGTGTGGCTCACCCGTTATTGCGTCCGTGGCATTGCTATGCGCAGGAACCTATCGTGGAGGGCTGTGTTCTCTTGGATATATGGCGCCGTGACTTGAGCGTGTCGGCGCAGGTAGAGGAGGAAGGCATCGCTTTTCCACCTGCCGATTGTTTTAACTACCTCGAAGTCGACCCCTCTGAGGAGGTATTCCAAGGTGCCGCCTATGCGTAGGCCGTGGCCTTGCCGTTTCTTAAGGCCCGCGTCTTTTGCCGCCTTGTTTACTCTGGTGATGAAGGCGGAGCGCGTGAGGGTGCGTCTTGTGCCATCCGTGTGGGTGTATGCGAAGAGGTGCTCGTCCGCGGTGGGCTTGTTGAGTGCGAGGTGGGCTTGCATTGCAGCCTCTGGGTCCGACGCGCCTCGTTGCCGCGCCCAGAAGACCTCGTCACCAGTGCTCTTCTCCGTCTTGGTGAAGGGCAATTTGAAGGCGGTTACTTTGTTCCCATGACGGTCCTGGTCCTCTCGCATGAATTTGCGTGCTATGTGTATGGTTGGGTCGAATTCTTCGTGCTTTACCGTTGTGAATTCGCCTAGGCGCGCGACCGCGTAGAAGGTAGTTGTGAGGCATGCGAAGACTGCGACGTCGAGCGTGGAGTTCGGTTTGAGCTTGGTTTTTAGTTTTTCGATGTAGTCCACCGTGTATGGTTTTCTAGGCGACATCTTGGCCTCTGGCGGGGTGAGCTTTTCGGCGCTTTTCATGAGGGCGTCGAGTTCGTCTCTATTTGGGGACCAGGGGAGGCTGTGGAGGATGTGCCAGGCTCGCAGTCCGCGTAGATAGTTGTTGATCGTTTTGTGTGAGAAGACGCCTGCGAGCCAGGCGACGAAAGCGGATGCGATGCGGGGAGGAGTTGGGGCACGGATTCTCTCGGGGATCTGCCTTTCGTCACAGAAGCGGTGGTAGGCCAGCAGGCCGGCTCCATACGTCGTTGCTGTTGACTTTTGCCAGGCTGACCCTATGACTTCGAAGATTCTTTGGGTGTCTTCTTCGCTTAATTCCCATTGGGCGTTTTGTGTGCCAGGAGGGGCTTCAAGGGCCATGGGGATCCACATTTTGAGGCGCTCGCGAGCAAAGCAGTGCGGTCTGGCGGGGTGTGGGATTAGTTCACGGTGTGGGGGGTATGGGGGTGGTCGTCTTGTAGCCTTCGCGGGGGGGGCCATCCCCCGTGCTTTACTCGCCGTGTCTGTGGGGTAAGGCGTTGCTCTCCTCTTCCCGCGCGTGGATCCAGCGGCGTAAGGCGTCCGCTTCCCTGTTTGGGGCTCTTGGGGGTTTGGGCGCGGGAGACATGCTTCTTCTAACCGGGATAACTCCGGCTCGCTCGTCTCCGGGGGGTGCGATGAGGTGCTGGAGCTCCGTAGGGATGTAGCAGGCTGGGAGTAGTAGGGCGTTTGGGGGATAAACGCCTCTTGAAGGGCCGTCAGCTGGGTTGAGTGCGCTGGGGACGTATCTGGTGTGAAGAGTAATTCGCTGACCCCGTAGGTGCTCGTGAATTCGCTTGAATACGCCGTTGGTTTGTTTGCTTCGGCTGCGTCCGTTCCACCAGCCTTCCACGACGCCTTGGTTGTCGCCGAAGACCCTAATATGGGTGTCGTGTTGAAGTACAGGGAGGAGGGTGAGGACCAGTAGTTCGAGCCCGACCGCTTCGGCCCATCCAATGTCGCGGGCGTCGCGTCTCCATCCTTCGAGGAGATCCCAAGCGCGCCAGCGTCCGCCAATAGTGATGCCAATTCCCACTTCGGAGCTAGCGTCGGAGAAAGCCTCATAGTCTATGATGGTGGAGGGGCCGGGGATGGGTCGTGAGAGGAGGGGGAGAGAGAGCTTTTCGATCCACCATTCGAGGGCCTCGCGTGTTCCGCGTGGTGGGGTGCGAGGCGTGAAGGGTGCGGTCGCCCCTGTTGACAACATGACCTCTAGTTCCGTCAGGTAGGCCCTACCTGGTGGAATTACGCGCGACGCGTGTAGTAGCTTTCCATAGAGTTTCCTGACCTGATCGAGCGTGTGCGTGCGCGTTGTCTGCCAATCCCTGGTCTCTTGGAGATATTTGTGACGTTTGTCCTCGGGGATGCTCACCGTTCGGCGTTCCAAGTCCCAAACGAAGCCGTTAAATTTGGGTGCGTTAGAGAACGGAATGTCCTTGGACATCTCCCAGGGGTATCCCAGAGCGTTGGAGACGTCGTCTATATCGGCCATTGAGTACGAGAAGGCCGCGTCTGCGCCTTGTTTGTTTCCTGAGAGGTCTCTCAGTTGGGCGGACATGTCTTCGTCATACTCTTCAGGGGATCCGTCCGGTCTGTTTGCGCCGCGGTACCATATCCTGCCGCCCTTGTGGATGCGTCCGCCGTTGCGTTGGATGATATGGGCCTTCTCGGCCCTCATGGCATTGTATTCGGGTAAGTGTTGCTTTGGTATTCGGAAGAAAATGTGGTCATCTACCCATTTAGAGACCGGGCCTAGCCCCGCTGCTCTGAAGAGATCGGCGCCCGCGTCGCCTATAGCGCCGAAAATCCCCGCCCCGGAAGCTAGGCCAAACGCGTTACGCGTGCGTGTCTACTGCAAATGTGTCATTTTCTTGGAGTTTGACAATGAGGCCGGGCCACTGCTCCCTTATGATTGGGATTATTCTATATGCCTCCGCCACGTCACGCACGGCCGCTTGTGAGCCTGGAGGGAGGTTGTATATTAAGTGCGCGATCGTGTTGAACGTTCCCCAGGTGCACGGGAAGTCGTTTGAATTTATCGCGTGATTTATGGATGTACGGGTGGGGGAGGGCGTGTGTGGGAAGGAGAAGTTCTGGATGAGGCGGAAAGCTCCCGGCTTTCCGGGCTTTGGGCGCATTGAGACGGGCGACGATTGGAAGGGGCCCATCATATTTTCAACGGCTTCGCGCGTGAAAGGCCCTAGCCACCTGCCTTTGGAGAATTCTTTGTGTGCGGTTTGCTTGAAAGCTTCAATTTGGATGGCATTAATTAGTTTATTAGGTGGAGTAGAGGTATCAGTAATGATAGGAATGCCAGCGTCGAAGCCGTGTATTAACGCGTTGGGGATGTGAGGGTATTTACTGACTAAACCCGCCTCTGCCAGCCGTTTGCGCCATTCGTTTGCGACGAGTGGGGTTATGGCTTTATGCGGGCTGGGTGAGGTGGCAGTTTTGGGCGCCGTGATCGCGCTTCCCGCAGCCGGAACATTGGTGTCGGTCGTCGTGGGCGTGGCTGCTGCAGCCCATGCGCTTCTGGAAGCCCGAGCAGACGGGTTGGTTATGGGGGTTAATGATTTGGTAGCTGTCGTCGCGCCGGCACCTCGCGGGTGTGGTATTGTCCCATAGGATTGAGGCGTTGCAGCGCGTGATGTTGTGTTGTTTTCGCCCGAGGCAGATTGGGCACGCCGAGAGTGGTTGACTCTGCTTTGACGTGTTAGTGTCACTCGCGGCACCCGATTTTCTTTTCGAGTACCTTGTAGTGGGGGATCTGGAGCGCGAGTGGTTTCTCTGTCGCGTTGGAGATTTGGATCGATATCTCCGCGAGTTCCTGCCTCGCGTGCTCGGCTGGTGCATTTGAGCGTCGTGCGCTTTGACCATAGCCTCTATCTGTAGAGGGAAGGTGGTCGTTGGCAGGGCGTATTCGTGCGCGTGGGTGCGACGAATGTGTCCCGGTGCGGTGAGGTGCGTTGGTCCGGCGATGCAGCGCGAGAGTGCATGCCGTGTGACCGTGCGTGTACGTGGGTGTGTTCGCGCGCGTGGAGGCGGCAGCGAGCGTACCCGAGGCAGTGTGGGGACATGCCGATGAAGGAGATGATAGGGGAGGGTTATGGGTGGTAACGTCAGTCTGGGTTGTGGTGGTTTTGGGCAGGGGGACTTACACGTTCGTTGTTTCGTGCTTGTTGTTCGTCTTTGATGATCTTGATGAGGTCTTCGTTTAGTTCGGCGATATTGAAGACCTCGCCTCGTTTGGCATGATCATGCCAGTCCCGTCGAGCTCGCGCTTGATACTCGAGGAGGACTTTCTGGCCCATGTCCCCCATGCGCGCGAGAGGGTGCGTCTCCACGCGTACGAAGAAGGCCGCCATGTCGGTGTATAATTCCTTGGGCCACCCTGCTTTTGGTAGGTAGTTTAAGTAGGCGTAGCGGGATTGGGTAAACTCGCCCCATGGGAGCGCTTCGTCGAGGATAGCGTTCTTGGAGGCAGTGGCGGTGGATGTTGTCCTGAGCCCGAGACGCTCGTTATTGTGGCCTCCCGTGAGGCTAAGGCCTTCGTTGTCTGCAGCTTTTGCTTGGGCGGCGGCCTCTGAGCATCCCGCTCTCGTGAAATACCATAGATCTATGTATTTGAAGTTTTCGAGCTTGGATATAGCGAAACTGGAGGGGCGCGGTTGGAGATTAGTGGAGACGATGATGTCTCTTCGTACTGTCGGGGGGGCGGGTCTCCTCCTGTTGGATTGCGCGGGTTGCCTTTCTGGTTCAAGTTCTACCGGTGAGGGGGGGCGGGTGGGTTGCCGAATCTGTGGGGGTTCCTGTTGGTCCTCTGGGCGACCCGGGCCTTGGATCTCCAGTTCGTCTTGTTGCCTTGTGTAGTCATCGCATCGCTGGGCGTTGTGGGCCGCCCAGGCGTCGGTGAGGGCCTGTGCTGCTTCTTCGTGATTCTGTGCCTGAGCGCCTGGATCGGCGATCAAGCTGGATCGGATGAATTCGTAGAAAGGAAGGGCGAAGTCCGGGCAGACTTCCAGGGCCGGGTCGGCAGCGATCATATTTTCCATTTGAGAGGCGTGTGAAAGGAAGGGAGTGAGTGTAGCGACGGTGTTTGCAAGTTGTTGACGAGGAGGGGGAAAAGTGGAGTCTTGGTCGTGGGCTTTTCATCCTTGGCTATGAAATAGTGAAAAAGGAGCAACGAGGCTGGGGCGAGGAGGGCAGGAGGCCATCGCGCGGCCGGGTTGCGGTTCCTCGAGGGGAGGAGAGAGAGAGCATACCCGGGAGTTTCCGCGCTGGCGAAGACCCTGCTCTCGCCTTCCCTCGTGCCTCGGTACGTAAGAGAGCTGACAACTGTGGTTAGCGTCATGCCGCGATGCGTTTGTGGAAATCACTACTCGGAACACAAATATCTACGGCGACATGAAAGTTCCTGTCCTAAAGTTAGGGAACGCTCCAAACATATTTGGTCAGTCATAAAAAAAGCGGGGACAGATCCAGAATCAAGAAATAATCGTTACCATATTGAACGGGATATCGTTGAACCTGGCGGGTCATCTAACATTGATCGTTTTATGGGCCGTATCAAGCGTAGGAAGCCCAATAGAGGACTCGAAACGGAAAGAGGAAATGAGTTATATGGGGGTGCTTCATCCTCAACTGTTCGTGTGAGTCCCTGTTCGTAAATTATACATTTACTAACGATTTTACAATTGACAGAGCGATGTGCACTTTCAAAATCCGCCAATCGCTCATGGTACCAGTATGGACCATTCTGACCATGCATCGGGAGATATGCCGGTGCCGATTGACGTAGATTTGGATCATGGTTCTTGGCCACGCGTGCCCTCATCTTGTACCCTCCCTTCTAAACGAATCCGGCGTCCCACTGAACGCGTAAAGGCTATGCTAGCAGATACAATCCCGGAGGGACCAGGTGATTTGCTTTCCGATGATGAGACTGCGAACGTCACGCCCCAGCCTCATGATGAACAGCATCCCCCTCCTCCCCTTCGTATCCGTATTCGACGAATTGTTAGAAGCGTGGGTAATAGATTCGGTTTGGTGAGGATATACCACGGGCGGCCATCAGGCATACCAAAATCACATCGTGACGATTTTATCGCGGATGACCTCCACCCTCAGCCTCGTGGTGACTATACAGGGCTTCATTCACCGTCGAAGAAGAAAACTATGATGGCTGGCATTATTGCTCCTTATCCCAACATATCAGCGTTCTTGTTCAACCGATGGCACTGGAATAACGGGAAGAAAACGAAGAAGAGCCGCGCAGAATTTCTTGAAGATGTTGTAGGCCATAAGGATTTCAAAATCGAGGATATCCAAGGCGTCAACTTTGACCGAATTGACGACATGCTTGCAGAAAATCCTGGAGGAGTTACAGATGGTAATGGGTGGCGAAAATCTGCTGTTCCAATACATATTCCGACTGGGAAGAAGGAGACGAAAACCTCCAGACGAGAAGCGGCATATCGACAACGACAAGATCATGCCAGCGAGTTGGATGGTGATTCCCAGCCGGAGATAGAATATACCACAGGCCGTCAATATTTCGTCCAGGATCTTCATCATCGAAATCTTGTAGATGTTATCAGGGAAGTATGCTCGGGAGCCGCATCAGAAAATTTTCATTGGCATCCCTTTGAGGAACATTGGACACCTCCCTGGAAGGCTGGATCAACTGAACGAGTTTACGGAGATCTTTTTACTTCACCGGCTTTTCTCGATGCTGATCGTGATCTGCGCGACCTACCACCTGAGCCAGACTGTGATCTACCACGGGCTATAGCGGCTCTAATGCTCTATTCCGATGCCACTCATGTTGCGCAATTTGGTCAAGCA
Source organism: Infundibulicybe gibba (assembly GCA_015501065.1). Taxonomy (NCBI): domain Eukaryota; kingdom Fungi; phylum Basidiomycota; class Agaricomycetes; order Agaricales; family Omphalinaceae; genus Infundibulicybe; species Infundibulicybe gibba. The sequence continues at coordinate 134,977 of JADNYI010000104.1, forward strand.
AAACTCTGGCCAATATATGCATACTTTGGAAACCAATCAAAGTATGAGCGTGGTCGTCCTTCTGCGAGGGCAGGGCACAGTGTTGCCTTCCTCCCTTCGGTAAGCATCTATTCTTAGTGATTATGTTGACAGGCTCTCATGCGCATCTCCAAGCTACCCGACTCCGTGACGGACTTCATTCGCGATGACCCTTTGGGGAAGATTACGGGCCCTTTACTTGCACATTGTCGACGGGAATTATTTCATGGATGTTGGAGGATCATCCTTGATGATGAATTTCTCCACGCGTATGAGCATGGTGTAATTATTGATTGTGGGGATGGCGTTCGACGAAGAATATACCCCCGCATCTTCACTTATTCGGCTGATTATCCGGAAAAGTAGGTTTTATTGCGTAATGCCTGATTTTCTGGTTGACGCTATATGCCTAGAGTCCTTATTGCTACAATTCGTGACATGGGTCAATGCCCATGCCCGCGGTGCAAAATCAAGAAGGATGAAATTCGCGAATTTGCATCAACCTCCGATATGAATATTCGACACACAAAAATTCGGGTTGATAATGAAGATCGACAAGCAAATGTCCATGCGGCTCGCTCCTTGATTTACGACAAGGGTTATGTCGTTAATAGTACCCATGTTGAGGATCTACTCAAAGATGAATCACTTGTGCCAACAGACGTGAGTAATGCACTTGATATCTAAATGCTTTTGAACATGGTCGTAATGATTAGAACGCATTCTCATCCCGGCTATACAAATTTGGTTTCAATTTCTATGATCTCATGGTCGTTGACCTTATGCATGAGATTGAATTAGGAATTTGGAAAACTCTCCTTCAACATCTTATTCGTATCCTTTATAGCCTAGGCTCAGATGTTGTATATGAATTTAATGCGCGGTTAGTGGGATATGTATGTCGATGTTCTTGTAATGCTAATATCAGATATCTCACACAGCTTCCGTCAAGTTTCGGCTTTTGGCCGCTCAACCATTCGGAAATTCCCCTACAATGTTGCGGATCTCTCAGGACTCGCGGCTCGTGACTATGAAGACATTCTTCAATGCTGCATCCCTTGCTTTGACGGCCTCTTGCCTGACCCCCACAATGACACTGTGCTTGACCTCTTGTATACCTTGAACTATTGGCATTCAATGGCGAAGCTGCGCATGCACACTGACACCTCCCTCCATGTTTTTCAGCAATTAACAACAGTCCTGGGAGCCGCATTGAGATATTTTGCCGACGAGACATGCCGACATTTTCAAACCTTCGAGACTGATAAGGAGTATCAAGCCCGAAGTCGCGCTAGCGCTCGGCGGTTGGCAAAGGTTCCTGGAGCCGCTCATCCTCCTGATGCCACTGGACAGCCTCATATATCCCAAACCGTCCCTGCCATCGAGGTTGTAGTCCCACCAGCTGAACTCACGCCTAGCATCATCCCACCAGCATTAGGAAAACGGCCCAAAAAGTTCAACATTTCTACACCAAAGGCCCATTTTTTCCCGGACTATGTTGACCAAATTAAGCGATTTGGTACAACTGACTCTTTATCGACAAAATTGGTTTGTTTACCTTTCAAATCTCAAGTGTTATTCTCACCTTAGTCTTCAGGGTGAAAGCCGACACACCCGCCTCAAAAACTACAACAACCGGACAAATTTTAACAATGCGACACCTCAAATCATCAATATTGATGTTCGGGATGCTGTTCACCTTCGCATGACACATGAGCTTGAGGACCTTGAGTCGTCTAGTACTGGGGAGGATACCGATTCTCTGGCTACTCCAGATGAATTAATTGGTGCCTATCGGATTTCATCTGACGAAAGGCCACGCAACAGGCAATTTTTGCCTGATCTAGTTAAAAAGAATCAGGGGGATCCCGCATTCAAAGTGTGTTATCCATTTCTATCCCAACATCAATCTATTAATATCAAGCTACCAGAAATTTATTCCTCGTCTCAAGGCACATCTACTCGCACGAAAGCGCGGCCTCCCATTCACAGGCAATGAAGCTATCTTTAGTGACGCTGAACTTTCGACGGTGATCATTCGGGATCACCATATCTTTTCACATGCAACAGCAGGCTTTAATTACACAACATATGACGTCCGCCGTGACCAAGACACCATCAATATTAACTCTGGCCGCCGTGATGTTTTACTCCCTTCATTCGAACCATCATTCAATGCCAACGGCCAGCATACCCATCCATACTGGTATGCCCGTGTCTTGGGCATCCATCATGTCAATGTTTTCTTCAATGGTCAATATATTTCAGAAAAGGTCCATTTTCTATGGGTTCGATGGTTTGGACAAGACGCCGAATGGAAAGGTGGCCCCTCAACACTGCGCCTTAATCGGATTGGCTTTGTCCCCAGTCATGACATAGATGCCTTCGGCTTCTTGGATCCAGCCTTAGTGATCAGAGCATCACATCTCATCCCAGCCTTTCACTGTGGTCGGACCCCTCGACTTCTTGGTCCTTCTATTGCGCGGGATGCCAATGAAGGGGATTGGGTAAACTATTATGTGATGCGGTGTGTAGAATTATTTTGAATATTTAAAAATGTGCTGATTTCTTGTAGGTTTGCTGATCGGGATATGATAATGCGTTATCTAGGTATGGGTGTTGGCCACTGTCAGTCCCCAGACTTCCCAAGAGAAGATGGATATGTCAAGCATATACCTTCGGGAGAACATTATTCAACCGAATATACTGAAGGTATTTCCGGCCCCTGGTTTTATCACAACATATTAACATTCTAAATCAGCAGAAGCATCAGAATACGAGGCAGAGGATGAACATGAGTTTTCAGATGATGAGGACTGTTTAGAGGATATCTACGAATTATGACCAGCATTCCTTATTAACTTCCGGTTCAAATTACGAGGTTGCTTGTAATTATTTGGATTCACCTAAACAAAAAGGCTTCTGATTGTGATATCTCCCTCCTGAACCTCCCCGATCAACAGCGATTACTACTCCAATGGCTAATTCTCGCACATCTCATAGATCCAGGCAAACCTTGAATACAACACCCCGTCCACGACACAGACAAGGCCAAGCCATCAATAATCGTACCCGCAATCGGGATTCCCGAAGCGCTTCTCCCACGCATCAATCAAATTTGGGGGTGGGGTCCATGGGGATCTCCAGCCCAGCCAGCCAGCCGGGTTCTATTTTCCCATCTGAAAACTTCCAGCCATCAGCAGTCCAATATAATAGCCAGCCCTCGGCAAGAGTCCAACACAATCAGCTGCTGCCGGCACTCTCTGATCCTCCCCCTGATTCAATTGAAGATGAAAGTGATAACCTCTCCGAAAATGATGGTGATCCAACTATTGAAAAATGGTGAGAACTGCCACCCCTGCCCTCACGGTTATTGGATTATTTTTATAGTACACCGGAAGAATACCTTCTCACGAAAGGGCGCATCATTGGCTGTTATCGCTTGATGTGGAGACCATTTCGACCCATCATTGAGGATGGATTAATACGTAGCTCAAAGGATGCCAACCCACGGAGCTTCTCCAGCCGGTATTTTTACTAATATTATCTCTACTGGTATTTTCCTCATAAATCACAATCTATTAGCCGCCAGCGCTTACACATTGATTATGTCGCCCTCACTAAGATTGCTCCCCTCATTCCTGACCTGGCCCGTGAGTCAGGCCCCCATGGCATATCTAGCACTGCAGCAATGGTTGGTTTTCCCAACCAACAAAATTTTATTGAACTGATGAGCATCAGCAAAACAGAACATTACTACATCAGTAAAATCACATAAATCTTGTGGGACCTTCATCAGGAAAAGGTGCCAACTGCTATAGACCCCTGATTAGATATATAGACATACATAGACATGTGCAAATTATATAGTTGCCATAGACATATGTAGACAATGCAGCACACATGTGTAGACCACCATAGACCTTCATAGACATGTAGTGCATCTATGTAAACACATGTAGACCCACTACATATCTATGTAGACACATTGTAGACCCACTACATATCTATGTAGACACATGTAGACCCACTACATATCTATGTAATCTACATAGTTGATATTTGCGTCAATCTAGACTTCATGGACATATCAACCTGCTAGAGAGACCATGTATACCTCATGATGTAGGTACTAGGTACCCCCTAAACCCCTTGCCGAACATTGGCGGGAAACGCAGCACGAAGCTTACACTAAATATATGTATATGGTATATTTACACCGGGAATGGCATACTCATAACGGATACTAGTGTACACTATATAGGTGTGTTGTGGTGTCCAATGCCGCCCTCAACCCACAAGCCCCAATTCCGCCTCGCAAAATCGTTGCGCACGTCAACTGACGTGGCTAACAATCTTGCGAGGGTGCAGGGGGGTAGGTGAGGCAGAGCAAATGACCCACCTCCAATTCTTTTGTTGACGAGAGGGAGGATGGGCGTATAGGCGGATCGTAAGGGGAGTGTACGAGCGTGCAGGCAGACGAGGAGATGAGGCGGTGGGCGTGAAGGCGCGAGGCGAGAGGGAGGGGGCGGGCGTGTGGGCGGACTCTGGGCAGATGCAGCTGTGATGGTGCGAGCGTGCGGAAGGGTGTGTGTGCGATTATCTTGCGTCCGTGAGGGTGCGGACGTATGGGTAGGGGAACTCACCTTGAAAGACCCAACTGCGTAATGCTTGAGAACTGTCATACTCACGACAGGTGCGCGCATACGTCGAGTATCCAATGATACCTGATGCAGCTTCGGTGATGCGAACATACGGGTAGCGGGCATATGCGAGCGGGCACTATCCTGTGTCTGTGAGGCGGACAGCATGCGGACTATGGGTCGAGGAACTCATCTTGGAGGCCCGAAAGTGCATGGTGCCCGTACGCCATCCGTCGTTTATGCCATTCGCGCATCATCGTTGTAGTTTGAGTGAGTGCGGCGTTATTTACTTAAAATTTGAGCTTGAGGATGAAGTTGGAGCGATCAAGCAAGCCACTTACCCGGATCTGGCTGGGAGCCATAGCTCATGAAAACTAATGGTATGCACAAGAGGGTATATGGCGACGTGGGTGCGAGGCAGCGGGAGTACGTTCAAGTGATGTGGACTTGTCAGATTTCTTTGCGGAGGCGTGACGAAAAGTGACGAAAAGTGACAAATTGTCACTCGCACATTTTCAACGTTCAACATCAACGGTTTGAGTGTCAAACGTAGGTGTGCTCAAATGTATGTTCCTGCCCGTGTCTATATACATACTAACATCTATACAGACGGGCCTTATCATTCCACACGACCCCAAAAAACTCCAAGTCCTACACTCCACCCGCCCTTCATCCCTCCTGCGTCTTCCCCTTGCCGCCGCATCCGCAACAGCCGACGCATAACCCGTTCTGCTTACGATACGTCGGACCGGGATCGGATTGCCATCCCTACAGGGTGAGATGGCTGGGGAGTGCTGCGCAATAAGTCCGAAGCACGAGCTCGGGCAACCCAGGGTGTTATGGTGTGCTACCGGTGCGTTTTCTACCCCTGCCACGTTTTTCTGATACTGAACCCAATATTTAACATCAAGCGAAGTCGAGGACATGTCCCCGAAAATGCGACTGGCACGCACGACCGCCGCAAGTGACCCAATGAATGCCGCTGTTAAATGAACTAGCAACATACTCTGCCGCACCATTGGCACAGTCCCCCAGCAACTGAATGGCAATGCACGGCCGGACGACATTATCATTGCGGCTGATCTGTAACTGTATGTTTCAGATTTTTTCTTCTGCATCCTAATGTTCACCCTCGCCGCAACTAGCACAGTTCGTCAGCAATTGATTACAATGCACGACTTGGCCACCTCCACAAACGGCGTCGGCGCAAGCACAAGGCGCGCGCGGGAGTTACAGACGCTTGGCTCGAACACGCGCACGCCTGCGTGTACTCACCCCCTCCTCTAGCTCCTCAATAGCTGCGCCCCCGAGCTCAAGCCTCGGCTGCATGCGGCGGCAGTCCGTGCTTGTCTGCACATGTATGATATCATTACCATATGTATTCAGATACTGTTGTATATAGCTAAATTCTATATTTACCTGCTCAAACCCCTTGGTGCATTGATTAAAAGCAACTGTATTATTTATTACAATGTTATGGGTATCTACAGTGGTCTATGTAGACTACAGTGTCTATAGGTCTATGATAGTTGCTGAAGTCTACAGTGTCTACATATACATCAGAGTTGTCTATAGTGTCTACACAGACATTGCTGAGGTTATGATGGTCTATGGAGGTTATATAGTAACTATGGGGTCTATATAAAGGGTAGATGTCTACAGGTCTATACATGCTACCTGGTCTACATTATACCTACCATAGACTGTCAGTTTTTCCTGATGTTATTCAGCTTATCTCTGTCTTGGAGCTTATTTGCCTTGTACAAGTTCAATGTGTCTTGTACAAGACCAATATAAGTCATAAGACAATATATAAGCCACAAGACAATATATAAGCCACAAGATATGTAAACTTTTATCAGGCATGTCCCTTTCTTGAAAAAGTTTCAGATGAACTTTTTTCCAGTCTTGTACAAGAGCAGTCAACTTATTCCAGGCATGTCCCTTTCTTGTACAAGTTCAATTCATATTACAATTGCACTTATAATAGCTGATTTTGAACTTGTTTCAATCTTAGAATGATTAGGTTTGGGTAAATATATATATTGATAGTATGCTACATAGTTATTATATAACGCGCCGTGTACACTTACAAGCAGTATTGTGGGCAGGGTAGTCAGCCCACTGCAGTGGCGGAGGCGTTCCCCTCGAGAGGCGGCGGCGCGTACCTATTGCATCACCTCCATAAGTGGTGATCCGCGTTCCCACGTGCCAGCCCCCTCTCCTCAATACACTCCGCGTTCGTGTCGCCCCTACCATCGTCTGAACAGGCTGCGCCTGCGTTCACTCATCCGCGAGCAACTTCACCATCCCCGCGATCATTGTATCGCTCGAGCGGCCTGTTGCACATGGACGTGCCGCCGCGTCGGTGTGGAATACGGCATACCTTGTACCCGATCGCCCGTCAGCACTACGAACGTAGGCACATGTCATATGCAAGTGTAAACGCACCGCGGTGTTGCATTTAGACGCGCCGTCTGGTTACATCAGACGTGCCGTCTCATTGCACACGGGCGGATGCGCCGTCTTGTTGTGCGCGCGTGTACCGTGTCGTCGCATGCGGGTGTGCCGTCTTGTCGCGTGCGGGTTTATCACCCTATTGCGTGTGGGTGTCTTGTCTCGTCGTGCGGGCATGTGGGTCGGGCTCCAGGTGCTACTCTGGGGGTGTTTTGAAGGATTAAAAACTTACCATGCGCGGATGGGATGCGTGGACGGGACTCCCAGCACCCGAGAGGATGTCATCACCCACAGGTATTGGTGGTGTTAGCGGGCGGGGATGCTGGCGGCCGGCGTTCTGTTGACGGAAATTCTTCAGGTTGGGTGCAACGGAGGTTGGAAACTGACTCACCGCGTACGGATAATATTCTAACACTCGGGAGGATCGTACGCAGGTCGCGAGGTTAGCGGGCGGAAGGTGGCGGGGGTGTTGGTGATCCTTTGGTGATTCAACGGAAATTCTCCAAGTTCAT